>BKCP01000001.1:3854151-3866727 GCA_008636005.1 Striga asiatica
TTCGTGAAAATAAATTGATTCTGGATGAATTTAGTAAAAAAGGCAGACAAAAATTACTAGTTAAAAAATAAAAATTTCTAGCAAAGTATTGAGTCAATATGTGACAATTACATTAATGATGATTAAGTTTCATCAAGTTATTATGATAGCGAGATATGATTCATCGTTCGTCTATTCTACTGTACATAAAGTGATTGTTTAAAATAAAGTGATTTTTGCAAATCACTGTATTTGGCTTTGGGTGGTTGTCATGAGTGGGTAGGTGGGTGTTTTGGAGCAATTCTAAAAGTAGTTTAAAATTTGTGTTCTATCAAATATAATTTTGAATTTAATAAATTAATTAATAGCAATTTCTTAAAATTGTTTTATTTGAATTATCGCCCATGAATTCAGTTGAAAATTGAAATATAATCGCGCAAAAGTTTAAGTTAAGCTCAAGCTTTTGATACTCAAAATTCCATCTCGAGCGTTTATCTAAACGAATTCGAAAGAATCAAATTTGATTTATCCAGTTATGACTATTTTAGGAAATTTTTCAAGTGCTTTGCTATATAGGTCAAACGGATGATGGTTGACCGTGGTCTTAATTGGGAAAGGTGAGACAATGATAGACATCCGAATAGACTTTATGGCAACTAACCTCAATTAATTATATTCTACGAGGCACTTAACTAAAGATTAATCAATTGTTAAGATAGTTAACTAGTTTCGTCTAATACATATTAGATAAGATTGAATTGAACTTTGGTCTTTTTTCAGAGTTGCAATGATGGATTTAAGTGAAAATTCAACCCTACTGACATGAACACTTTAAAATTTGAACCGTCAGATCAATATACATCTGCAAGATTATAACAATTATTGTCTTTATTAAGTTTTATCTAATATATACTACCTCTTATTATTTTTAAATGTCATTTTGGCTTTATCAATCATTAACCAAATAAATGACATTTTGGATCTTTTGTACATTTTTTCATTATTACCCACATTTAGCTAGCTAATAAATATACTACTCTTTTCATATTCACTCTTCATATTTTCTCAAAACATTCATCTATATCTTCATTAATAGGGGTTATTATTGGCAAAAAAAATTTTAATTACTGTGTAATTTCTCAAAACGACACTTATTATAAATAGGTGGAAGTATAAGATAAGTTTAACTGAATTACACTTTGCACTTTCTTTCTAGCTGCACTAATGGGAGAATTTGACCCTGCCGACATAAACACTCATCACGTTTGAAATCCTTATTAGATGCTTATTGGCTTGTAAGTGGATCGGTATTTATTAAGGGAGATTCTACAGTCTCGTTACAGAATCATTTTGTCGGAATTTATAACCGTTAGATCAATTATCCATGATAGCTACATAATGATCTAACGGTTACAAATCCGACGGAATGGTTCCGTAACGGAATTGTAGCATTTTTCATTTATACTTAAATCCATGCAAATCGCCCAATAAGTATTAACTAATTACATAATTAATTAAGTGCTTACCGAGAGTGTGAAATTACCTTATGGGTTTGAGAAAAGACGGAGCGCATGACTGAGATAACGTCGGTGGCATGGGTAAAATGGTCAAGTCCTAAAATGCCCTTGAGTTGCTGCAGGCACACCACCGTGGCCGCGCCGCCCATGAACCCTACTATGGTTGCATGCGATAGAAAATCCACTATGAACCCTAGCCTGCAACATTTTAATTCAATTAATTACAAATAATTATAATATATAATCCTTTATTATAAAAATGATAACAATGATAATAATATTTTTTTTTTTTGAAAAAAAAAATGTAGGTTACTATGAAGAAGGGTGTGGGGTAGGTAGATAACCTGAAAATGCCGAGGCCGACTTCAAATAGGCCGGCAAAGAAAGTCGCCGTGAAAACAAGGTGAAGATACAGTGTGGGATCCTCCACCGGATTAACCACGGCCGCCAACATCGATGCAGTCAGCAATGATCCAACGGCTACTGTTCCCACGGCCAAATCTCTCGAGCTCCCCATAACCGCGTAAATCAATGGCGGAACAAAACTCGAGTCTAACCAATTGTAATAACAAAAACAGGCGGACTAAAAGTCAGCTTTGGTCGATCCATCATACTTGTTACGTGACATGCCATTTAACTTGTAATTGAGATTTAGCAGTAAATTTTAATATACATAATTATCCTTTTATTTAAAATTTTCAATGAATTTGTTAACCAAACTTGACAAATTCTATTGCACACTAATTTATTAATTGAATTATTGGACAATCACATTATATAAAAATCAAAAAATAAAATAGCTAACATATTTTTCACATACAAAATAATAGAACTAAATAGGCATGAATAATTAATATTATTATCTCGAATAAAATCGAAACGAACAATAAATATCCGACTATATATATATCAACTCACAGAGTCCGAGGATTGGCGGCAGGTTCGCCAGCCTGGCGTAGCTGATGCCCTGCGGGATTGCCAGGCTGGCGATGGTGATGCCAGCTATGAGGTCCGATTTGAAGAAGTCGAGCGTGTACCGTGGGCCCCACTCGAGTATCGGGAAGAAGTACTGCAGACCAAGAATTGCCCGTCGGCCGGCTGGCCGGCCCTTGAACTGCCGGAGGGGATCGTCCGGGAAGAATGTCTCCTTCAGTGTGTTTTTCAGTGACCGGGAAAATGGCTGAGGTGGCGGGACGGCGGCGCGGTGGCTCGCCGGAGGAGGAGTGATGACTTCATCGGTAGTGACCATTTTTATTTATTTATTTTTTGGGAGAATGTGTTTGTGTGTGGTGGGAGCTTGTTTTTGTTGAGGAGGAAAGTTGAATTATTATTCTTTCTTGTTTTTGCATAAGGAATTTTTAGTTTACAAGGCTTTGTTTGGATGTAAGATCGTTTTTGAGTGGGTATTTATAGAATAGGGATTGGATATTTGGGTGGGTGTTATTGCGGTGTGGGGTCCAAACACACACCTCAAAAGAGCATTCAGTTCTATACGTATATAACTACATGGGTGTGTATTGGACTATATATGGATTGATAACACATAAATCAACACACAAACGTTAATTTGTTTATTAATTTTGTTTTACTTTTATCCAATCTCATGCAAATGCAATGATCGTAATTAAATATTATGGATTCCATAAGTAAATAGTCAATAGTATTTTCCATTGATATCTTTTATTTCCATTTATAGTAATGTAGGTATTTCGGATTCCCTATGTTAAAGGGTTGGGAATTGGGATTGCCTACAGAAATTCATTAGATAGCTATTGGATAAGATTATCTCGTTTAAAAATAGAAAGTGGAATAGTGAAAATATAGTTTCTTAAAAAGTAAAGTAATTTTAAGATTGTAAATACTAAATATGTATAATAAAAAAAAAAATATGATAATAAGAGTTCATATAATAAAATAATAAATATTAGTACTGCTAATTGATAGCTAAAAATATACGAATGACTAAATAGATTTTTTTCCTTTAAAAATTGTATAACATGTTGCTTTTATTTTTTCAATTATATTAGTGAGCTCTTAGAAAAAATAATTAAATAAATTAAACTATGATTTTTTTAACATTTACTTTACAAATTTGATGTTTATTCATCCAACTGTCAATCACTTTCGATCATCTCTCTTACTTTTACATCAAATCAATTTTAATAGTTTTATACTATATATTATTTTAATTCAAATTAAAATGTCGCTCAAACCTAACAAAACCAATTTTTTAAAAATTAACAATGATTAATCAAAAAAATCAATCAAAACTAAAATCTAATCACAAATTTATATACAATCACACACTCTTATTCAGTGATAAGATAATCTACCAAGAACTGATTTGCACATGTAAAATTCGCATACTGCTCACAAAAGAGAACCTCATTTTCTGAACTTGACATTTTGGTTGATGTAACTAAGCATCCGAAAATTTGGAAGTGTGAACATGACATTAATTGTGAATAATCCAACACTTTGATTCCGTATTAATTATTCGAGTTTATCCAAGTTTTGGACTAATCACCGATGGATTCCCATGAAATTCCAAGCTCCACTAATCACTCTTGAAATGGATTCCATCTAAGAGATTATCCAAATCATTATTACCAAACCAAAATTCCTCTCGCATAATTAATCGGCTTTTCCATTTGTTATGTATTTCTTTTTCTTTTTTAACCTTTTTGAAAATATGAAGCAATGAGAGGATAGATCGCGTATGACTGTATCGTCTAGTCAGCTTATTTTGTCAACGGTTGACGTGGCAGACTCTAACTGGAAGATCATTACCTTAACTTTTGATTTGGATGATGTTTGACTCTTGTGCTGTGCTAAATCGATACTGAAGGAATTGAAATTTTTTATATTTCGAAATAATGTTTTAATATATATTTTATTTAATTAATGACATGATGGCATCACAATTTTATACAATCATTCAATGTAGTAAAACATGAATTGGTAGCAAAAATAATTTTCCCTGTGATTGAAAGTTAAACAAAATTATTTATCATTCAATACGTTCGATATTTAACCCCTTCACCTTTTTTATCTTCAAATTTGTTAATATAATTTTGAAATAAAAAATAATAATCACAGAAAAAGTTATTTATAACATTTACTTATTCATTTTCACATATTTAGTAAAAATCACTTATTAATTTACTATTGTTATCACATTATCATAAAATATTACTCTTTATATTCGATCAATTCATATTTTGTAAATAAAATAATCCTTCTGCAAATTCTTATTTCTCCCGACTATTTTTTTTAACTTTCAAATGAAAGAATATTCAATTGCATCCATAGGCACTTGCTAACGTAATTTGAACTATCATACATCTGTTTATATTATTTTTTAGTATATAATATTTCAGTATTATAACACACTCGTATGTTAAAAATTATGACTATACAATAGTTATCCCAAATAAATAATTTTTAAGTCATGTTATACAATGATAATAATTTGTCTAATATAATTATGTCAGACGTCGACTATTTTTATCATTATAATATTGTCAAAATCAGCAATGCATATCTCGCCAACACATAGTTATATAAATTGATCTGGCAAAATAGATTACCTACGTTCTTTTGTTGATATTATTACCAGTATTCCTTATTCAGTTTGTAAGAATATTTGTTGGCATCATCCGAAAAACTTAAGTGTTTTCTACAAGATTTTCTTGTTAGGCAAGCAAAATAAAATAAATGGAAGTTTTCTATTTATTTACTTGTTAATTAATTAAGTTTTTATTATTTATTATTAATAATATATGTTATATATTTATTATAATGTGTATTATGGAATCTTAAACCTTTAGGAGAAGTATTACATAATATATATTTTATATATGTACTTACCATATATGTCACATGCATTAATGAGCTTGATTTTATGCCATAATTAGTTTTCTCTCTCTTATAGGACAAAGAATATGTGGCAAAGACTATGAAAGGATGAGCAATTCGTGTATAAGGAATTATGGACGTTATCTAGAAGATCTAAGGAGGATTTAGAAAGATTCACCACAAGATCTTTGAAGATTTGGAAGATCGGCTATTTTAGGAAAGTTGTGTTCTCACACGAATCTGGAACCACGAAGATTTCCATTGGAAACTCAATTCTGAAGATCTCCAAATCACATACAATCAAGGAAGATTTACTTTCCATGTATATATACACTATTTTTGGGAAGAAGATCAATGGAGATCGTGAAAGAAGGAAAGAACTTGGAGAAGACTCCAAACCTAATGAGTTGTATATATACCCTACTTGAAGAACGAATGAAGGCTGCTGAGATCATTATCTTCCATTCAATATTCGAGCTTCAAGTCTTCTTTTATTTTAGTTCTCAGTTCAGTTTTCAGTGTTCTTACGACATTGAAGAACTGAAGCCAGTTTTGATTCTTTTGTTTTTCATTCAAACACTGCTGTGATCAGTACTTAGGGATTAAGTGCTGTTTTTAGCTCGAGGGATTCGAGAGCTAAAGTCCACGGGACGTGGCCGGAGAAGTAGTTGGTAGATTCGAGTATAGTTGTTGGTTAGGCTAGAAGGGAATTCTAGTTGCTGTAATTCCAAAACTATACGCATGTGCACAATCGAGTTATCAATGAAAGAGTTTTGAGGGGAAGTGGGACGCTTCCCTGAAGAGTTTTTAAATCTTTGATTTATTGCTTCCGCTATTCTAGTTGTTTATTTGTGTTCTAACAACGTTGAGCGCACTCGTTACAAAATACCTACGTTTCACAGTTATTCATAGCATTACTACACCGCTATACCTTCTCATTGTGGTTGATTATTCTTTAATATTGATTTAACTTATAATGTATTTAAATGCCCTCGACAAAATGAGTATTTCACATAGAATAGACATCAAATCCAATCGTTTTGATTTTTTGGAACAACTTTAGGAAAAGAGGAGGAAACCAAATGAAAGTTAAAGTTGACCATTTAAATGAAATTCAATTTATGATTTCCACATTCTCAACTCGATCTAATTGGAAACGGATATACACATATTGTTCTAAGATTTCCACATTCTCAACTTGATCAAATTGGAACCTGATATGCAAATATTGTTCGGGAAACCCATTCCAAAGATAACATTAAAATAAAACCCACAAATNAAAAAAAAATTCATCTTATTTAATTATCCAAATAGTCCAAATGGTTGTTAATTGTTATCCAATGGTCAACTAAGGAGGTCACAAAAGTCAAAAATTGAAAATGCTTGATTGCGTTAGCATAATATCGTGGCTAAACGTACCCGCCACTTTTTGACAGGTCAGGATTATGAACTAATAGTGACGGCCACCTGGCACCGGCCCTAACCCGCACTTAGAGTGGATCTCGTGCAGCCAGGCCCACATTCTACTGTGCACCAGCCCACTCAACATTCTCCACGTCATCATCAAGCTAAGATTTTCCGGGTAATCATATTATAAGTATAGATTTTCCGGCCGTAACCCGAACTTAGCGTGGGTTGAGTTGTTGATACACGAGCTCGAGTTCGAGCTCCCCTTTATTAATATTTATGAGTCGATTTGAACTTTAACAAATTGAACTATGAAATTATATAAACCTTTTTTATATTTTGGATTTTATAATAAACGTCTTCAAGTTTGGCCCGTTTAATATTCATACAAAAAATCGTGCTTGAAGCCATTTGTTTAATTGTTCCTTAAAATTTAACTTAGTTTAACAAACAAGTTTATCGAAGGTGTTGATTAATTATTCAAGTTCAGCTGGTTCTGAATCTTTCGAGTTTGAAAAATTAAAATTTTGACAATAGAAAAATGCATATTGATACTTCATATTTTTTAATTAAAAATCTACATATACATATAAAATAACTTATATATTAAATTAATGTTCACAATTGACATTAACAAGCGTTCACGAATAGACTCTTGTTCGTTCAATTAACAAGCAAGTGTAACTTTTGTTTGGTCTCGGCTCAATTATTAGATGAATGAGCTTTTATTGTAACAAGTCTAAGTTTTGTTTGAGCTCGGCTCGATTATTGCAATACACGAAATGATCAAATTCCAATGACAATATATTTCAATGGAATACCAACAATAATTCCATTCCAGTGCTATTATTTTCTTAATTTTCAATGGATTTCAATGCAAATTCCAACAAAAATATTGCGTCAGAATAAGGTTTTTTATTGGAATTTCAAATGGATTTTAACGATTCTAATTTTTAATGGTAGATATTCCAACATGAAATACGGGTAATTTTCAAAGAAAATTCCATATTCCTATAGTAATAATCCGTTGGAAAGATAATCGTTAAAATAATCATCAATTCCAATTAAAATTTCAATAGAAAATTCATTCCAAGGAATATTTTCATTAAAATTTCAATTTGAATCATTTAAACGGAAGTTATATCATTGCAACATCAGTTGAATTTTCATTGAAATATATTAACTGTTGAGTCAAGAAAATTGTGCAGTGTTCGCAAAATATTTTCACTATCCGCAAGTGTACGGTATAGCTGTAGTGAGTGGCGAGCAAGGTCGTATTCCACAGAGATTGTTGTCAAAATTAACCAAGTATCAAAATGTAAACGATTAAATATTATTTAGTCTAATGCAAATTTGAATGGTGATTTTATTCTAAACTAATGAATGATTGCGAAATAAATTCTAACACTAATGAAGGCTTGTTCTAAGATAAATCAAGAATGAGAAAATAGATTCTAGGCTATGCTTTCCTCGGGGATTATTCTAACAAAGATTTCCTATTCATTCAAACCTTATTTAATTCTACTATTCGTAGGGATAATCACTAAAGTAATTTACACCTTTCTCTCGAACAAGTTAAATCGTAGATATTAATTGTTATCTATCTCCTCTCGGTCTCAAGATGAACAATCAACTCCCATAAGCTCCTAAGATTCTAGTTCCCTCGCAAGATTCTATCAACCTCTCGGTCTGTTTAATCTCTTACGTTATGAATTTCCCAATTCTAGCAATCAACTATCTCCTCTCGTTCTCAAGTCAATCACAAATATGCATAAATACGGGCCCTTATATTCACACAATTAATAAAAGCACAAGAAATTGATAAACGAATGATAGACCGGAATGAATAAACAAAATCACTTCATAAAATAATCCGAGTACTCGCAAATCCTAGAATCCCTAAAAGGTTTAGCTACTAAACATATTCTCAAAACTCAACATAAATATATTCATGAGTTTAATGAAGAAGAAAAAGAGAAAAGAAAGAAGAACTATTGTCGCCGTTAGTTCCCGAATCTTCAATCTCGACTTCCTCGAATCCCTCGTGTGTTTCGTGCTTTCTCTAGGCCTCCAATGGTGTCAAAAGTCTCAAAAACGAGTTCCTAAGGCCTCTTTTATACTGTAGGGTCATTCAGGGTCGAAAAAGGGAAGAAAACGCGTAAGAATCCTATTCACCGCAGGTCTAGTCTGCGCGTCACACGAGTCGTGTGACATGCCACACGAGTCGTGTGACATGCCACACGAGTCGTGTGACTTTTCTCAACAATACAGCGAACTTCCAGACTCACACGACCACCCACACGACCGGGTCACACGAGTCGTGTGAGGCCACACGACTCGTGTCCCAACCCACACGACTCGTGTGGAAATGCCGTAGCTGCGTCTCTTCTTTCTTCAACCCACACGACCCGTGTCACTACTCACACGAGTCGTGTGACCTCTTCTACACCCGTTTTCGCCGTTTTTCGTCCCGATTCCATCTCCAACGCATTTCCGGGCATATTTCCTGCAAAAACAACGACAAAAACACCTCTATCATAGTTTAATAAATAAAACGAAATGGTGCACAATCACACGATAATCATGGCCAAATATCACTATATATCACTCATAATGCATGAAAATATGATGAATATCAACTCCCCCAAACTGAAACCCTTGTTCGTCCCCGAACAAGAATAAGAAAATCAGAACTCAAGCATAATGAGTGATATCAAACTAGAACAGCTTCAAGTTATTCAATGCAACCAAGAAAAATTCAAACGATCATAGTCATCATGCTTTGACTATTAACTTGTATCTACCTTGAATCAACGAACCCTCATATGGAATATATAAGTGCCTCACTCATATGTCAATAATATAAAAGAGAAGGATACGCTCAAGTCACATTGAACACCCAGTTAACTGTATGTTTGCCAATCATCTAAAACTCTACTTCAAACACAATCAATAATCATGAGCTTTAAATCAAAAGGTCTTTCCAGGTTGTAATGTAGGCTATTTGGTCAAGGGTAAGATATATATGGGTTAAGTGGCTCAAATAAACAATCATACCATTCGAGTGAATAGACTACTCGACATATCCCACTCTTCCTCTCTAATCAACATGAAGTTTCTCAATTCCAAACCAAAACAATCAATACACAACTCATAAATGCTCAAATCAAATTACAAAGGAGGTACTTGACCATTTTTTTTTCTTTTTTTTTTTTTAGAGAGTTCCATTTTTTTTCCAAACAAAATCAAACTGCATGGACAACATTCTCTAGGTATAAACATTGGAGGTCATCCAAGTGTCCTAGAGTGGTTACCATTACTCATTACACGTCAAAATAAATCAACTAGTAAGAGGAGTAGAATCCCAACAGTTCGACTTGCGAGCTCTCTTTATTTTATTTTATTTTATTTTTTTTTGGGTCAAACACAGTAAATGCAACTCAATCACACCTCATTCCACACCCAATCATCCAATAAATAACTCCGTTATCCCCATACATCCCAAATATCAGTCAACTCTCAAAATAAATAAGATAAACCGGTTGACAAGAAAAAGGCTTAAAGCTCAAACGGGCTACTAGTGGAAAATATTTTTAAGGACAAAGAACAAGGCCAAACGAGCTAAATTAAAAAACCGCCTAAATCATTTTCAAAGCTCATAATCACCAATGCATTTTTTCAAGTGTAGAATCAAGGCAAATTCTAATAACTTGGGTATTCAATTGACACTCACAGACAAGGAATAAAGGCTCAAATCTCACTAGGCTCAATATATCGCTAATTCAAGGCTTCACAAGCATTTTCATCTAGGCATGACTTTTACAATCCCAATCACAATTCCTTAGTCACATCAAATTACCATTCACCATTCAAGTTATACATACCATCATCAAATCGAAAGCCCAAAATACACAAGAGACCGACTCATTATAAAAATACTACTCCTAAAAAGCAAATAAACGTGCTCTAACTCAATAAACAATAAACTAATGCAACCTACATGAAATGCAAGATAGATGGGATAAGAACCTAAGATATGCCGCACCCCTCCCCCAAACTTATTCTGTCGAGACAGAACAAATTTGAAGAAAAAGTGGTATATCTTAGGGGACTAACTTCCTGAAAATCACGGCGGAGGAGGGGGAAAATTCCCCTCGTGTCTCTGCATCCAATCGAACAGCTGCTGAAATCCACTATTCATCCGCTCCTCCAGCCTGGTCGCAGTTTATTCATACTCGAATGCTTTTTTCTTGTAGTGTCAGTTTATTCATACTCGAATGCTTTTTTCAACATTCGCGAACTTGTCACATATATGACATTAGGTCAAGGGTTCGAGCCCCTCGGAGCGCAATGGTGGAACAATTAATACTGAGGACTAGAAGCGGCAGTGTGGGAGGCTGAAACTCGGTGGCAACCAGCGGCTGGATAGGTGGGGCCAGCATGAAGTTGGGGGGGCCAGCGAGCGATCACTTCGGTGGGAACCAGCGGCTGGATAGGTGGGGCCAACTTGGAGCTGGGAGGGCCAGCGAGCGATCACTTGGGGATCGACTCTTTGTGCGCGGTAGTTGAGGGTATTAAGTACCTAGGAGTCATTGTGTGGCTACCGCAGTTTAATTGGAGGCAGTGTCTGAGGGGCCGGAGCTGTTTTCTCGAGGACTAGTCAGGCGCAAGCCTGGAATCTCGGTATAAAAAAAAAAAAATAAAAAAATAAAAAATTAAGGTGTTTCAATACATTTTGCCTTCTCAACTTGATGCATACAATGGGTTATTAATTACCTTCTAATGTTCTTCGATTGTCATCCTCAAACTTTTGTGTCGGGCCAAAAACTAACCTGCCCTACTTGAGAAGTTCTCAGATAAGGCCTTAATTATCACTGACTTCATTTAGACATAATTCGCTTGGGATAATGACACAGATATAAGCATCATCATTAACATCACAATTATTTGTGAATTATTTGGGACTTTTTTTCCAAATTAATGGATTGTTAATTAATCCACCAAAAGTTTTCATTATCTAAATAATTTTCGCAGCTTTTTGAGATAGCAAATGAGGAGTGAGATTTATGGGCACGATAGACGCATGCAAATTGTTTTTATAAATTTATTAATTTTTGTTTTGTAATGGCTAAAAGTTAAGGTATGTTTCCATGTTGGCTAGGGTTTTAATATTGAGCCGTGTTTGGACTTTGGATTAATCAAGTTGGGGTTAGATAAGATGTATGAAATCAATAGTTTCATTACAATTGATTCGGTACAAAACCGCACAAAAACGAATAATATGTTTGCTAGACAAATAAGCTAGCTTATAGCTTATTTGATAAAATTTCTTGTATTTAAATAAGCTTCGTTTGGCCGAACGAGTTTTTTGAAAAAAACTCGAATTTATTTCATAAGTTTCTTTAGGTAGCTTTTCAAATAAGTTCGTTGAAATTTGTATTTCAGCTAGTTTATCAGCTACTTTTACTAAATATTTTGATCATATAAGCTAGCTTTTCGACTATAAGTTATAAGCTATAAGTCAGCTATCAGCTAATTTTATCAAACATAGCGTAAACCGATTAATGTAACAGGTATAACCGTATACCGAGCGCGCCACAATACAAACAAACGTACCGAAGAATTAAAATTTTTTACATTACAAAAAATCCCGAACCGCATATATCAAATCACACAATTTATTGGCTCGACTTTTCTAAAATTTTTTATGATTTTTGTTCGATTCGTAAAGTTACACGATTTGCCTGTTGTATATATATTGCTACAAATATTTTCTTTTATTTAAACTTTTCTGTAGCATATTCTACAAACTTTC
>BKCP01000001.1:3867012-3877491 GCA_008636005.1 Striga asiatica
TTACCAACTGATAATTGATCTATACTTGCTAATGAGTTGACTTCTTGGTCTGAATTTCAATTTTAATTCGTTCTTGCATTATTGTTTTGACCTAATATAGGATAGGCCCAATGAGGTACTTTTGGGAAGCACCATAACTAAGTTCTTTTCAAAATGAGGTCCAATGTTTTCATGGCCGTTCTTGGTGGCTACAGAGATATTTATGGGGCGATTGGCTATAAAAATTAATCAGTTTTGACAGATCGGATATTTTTTTCACAATTTTTAATTTAATATCTAACTTAAATTTCATGCAACTGAACTCTTCTCAATATTATCAATATATATAATTAAATAATATCAATAAATCATATTCACATATTAGGTCAAACTTAATTTATTATCCTTCCACTCACATATTAATACACGTTTCTAATTACATCAAGTTTGATGAAGTTGTGCGAGAGTGATTGATGAATAAAACGAGGTAGGAAGAAATGAGGTAAAAATTCATATTATAAAAAGATGAGTCGAGATCACATTTTTAAGTCCTTGCTTTAACATAATATTTTGACATAAATATGACATAATTGATGTTTAAAAATAGGAGTTCTTGATTTTAAAGTTAATGTGATCTGTATAATCGCATAATCATATACAATGTGTGTATTATGTAAAACTTGATGTCATCCATTATATTTGTTTAGCAAAATCACACTTTATACGTGGATTACATTAGATAACCAGACTTGCTTAATGCAATCAATTATTTGATAATTCGTGCTATAATATCATAATGATTTAGAAATTCGTAAATTATTGTATGAGGGCAAATTAGGTATGACATACTTTCTGCATGTTTATGCTACAAAATGTCATAATTTTATTTATGTTATAGTATATTTCAATTTACTAGTATGATCGACCAAACTGCTAGGTCTTTCTAACAATATTCTTAGGTGGTACAAATTTTTCTAACACATAATTCGTTGTCAGTAAATCTAAGGTAAAAATATATATTAACTCTAGTTTGACTGGTATGCAGGGGCGAATTTAAGCTTAGGATTGGGGGGCAGTTGCCCCCCTCAGTTTTTTAATTTTTTTAATATTAATATTATATATTTTTTATTGCTCCCAAAAAATTTTATATTACCCCCTTTAAATAAATAAATAATTTTATTCCAAACAAAGAACCAATAAAAGTTAGAAAGTTGGGCCCAGCCCACCAATATGCAATCCTCATTCTTTAAAGTGAATTAGAAAGTTAATAAAATAAAATAAAAAATAAACATAATTGAGAGACTTTTCACATCCCAATTTCCAGGCCGTAAACCACAATCCCACTTTATCAAATAAAAAAAAAAAAATTTTCTCTGTTGTGAATCTTTCATCACGGGACAACGGAGAACGGATCACGGCTTTTTCTCTTCTATTCCACCATACACAATTAAAGGAACAGTCACAGCCTGATGGGTATACTTCCAGATCTGGAGTGAACCGGCTGCTGTGAGCTCAGATCTGCTTGAACCGCTTCCCAATCGTTACTAGACCGCGAGATTCCTGCAAAAACTCAACGCCAGAGGTGTTTCCGGCGTAGAGCCTCCGACGCTCAAGTCAGTATGAGAGTGATGAAGAGATGCTGCGCAGCAGCTATGGGGGAGAGTGGGAATGAATGAGAGTTAGGGTTTAAGGTTACCTCACCTCCTTTATATAGGAGTGAATATTTACCTGAAGTACCCAGAATGCCCAAGTCGGTGGACCTAGAAGGTCCAAAATGCCCTGGTCAATTCGTCTCCCCTTGTTGCTGAGTCATCACCAGATTCCTTCTTATCCTTTGTAATGTGTAGAACTTTAAGTATGTTGCAAGTGTGGTGAATCGTCTTCACCACTTTGATCCTCGAGATGTACAGAGTCGACCTCGAGAACTAGGAGGTCGACTTATGAATATGTGTGGTTTCGGAGGCTACACCTGGTTTAGCTCTGTGGTGAAGTCGTCTTCAGAGAGTCGTTATAGTGGAGTCGATTAGGGGAAGTCGACCTAGAGTATCTGATGCTTGGGAGTTACGCTCCTGATGTTCTTCTCCCCTTGATATCGACTAGTGAAAGTCGATAGACGGAAGTCGACTTGTGAGAGTTGACTAGACCAATTTCTGCCTCTTCTCGATTGCTCTTGGTAGGATCGACTTTAGGGAAGTCGATTTAAACATGTCGACGGGGTCACGTCGACATGTGAGACGTTCAAGCGGTTCACCGGTCGAGTAAGGAGACAGCCGGGTTACTCTTATGTGGCTATATCACAGCCCACAAACACCACTTTGACTCTTTCACTCTCTTTATTAGGTAAATAAATTTTAATATATTTTTATTTTCTCATTTTTTTGTGAGGGTTTTTTTAGGGTTTCGAAAATTATTGTGTTTTGTATGTGTTTTTGTTGTTTGATGTTGCTTATGAAACTAATCCATATTGTCTATTGGTTTCAATTCTAATTTTTATTTGTTTTCTATATGGCAATTCAAGTGAAAATCGAATTTGGGCTTGTTTAATTCAAATTAAGATACACATAATTTTCTATTTGACTATTTGTATTTTTTAAATCAAATTTGTTGCATAATTTTGTAGTCTGATTCCCAACCAATTTGTATTTTCTAAAATCTCATAATTTTGTGCGTGTTAAAATTGATTTGTCTGCCTATATTTTAATTTTAATTTTCTTTTGATTAAGGTGACAAAAAACTGAAGAATCATGGAAAAATTCCTAAAGAGGAAGTTGATAATGGCAGAATCTTCAAGTCCCCCAAGTCAAAAAAGGGTAATTGATGTCGAAAATCTCCCGGCTGATCCGGGGCTACGACAACCAATATGGAGTTATGATGCTAATGACAGGGACAGAGTGCGTCGGGCATATTTATTAAAGGGTCCTTGACAGCCTATTCTTCATGAATTTCCCCAAACTGAATGAGAAATGTGAAAAGGAGGTTTGTCGCAAATTGGTTTCAAAAGTATCCTGACTGGCTAGAGTATAGCATATCCAAAGATAGTGCATATTGCTTGTATTGTTATCTTTTTAGATCGCCGAGTAATCAAAGTGGGGGGGATGCATTTGTTGGTGAAGGTTTTAAAAATTGGAGAAAAAAGGAGAAATTTGATCAACATATTGGCAAGCATAACAGCTTTCATAACATAGCCAAATCGAAATGCAAAGATCTAACAAATCAAAATCTTACGGGAAGTGTTTCTGCTTTATTTACCGGAAAGCAAAAAAAGGATAAGGTTGAATATCGAACTCGGTTGAATGTAGCTATTGATTGTGTTCATTTCTTATTAAGGCAGGGTTTAGCATTTCGAGGTCATGATGAATCTAACACATCGGCTAATAGAGGCAATTGTTTGGAACTTTTTCATTGGCTTGCTGAACATAGTGAACTTGTTGAAAAAGTTACATTTCAGAATGCTCCTCAAAATTGTCAGTTGACATCATCCCTTATCCAAAAAGATATTTATGTTGCTATTGCTAATGAAGTTACTTGTGCAGTTGTTAAGGATATTGGTGAGGCGTGTTTGACAATATTGGTTGATGAGTCTCGTGATGTGTCGGTGAAAGAAGAGATGGCAGTTGTTTTAAGATACGTTAACAAAGAGGGGAAGATACTAGAACGTTTCCTCGATATTGAACATGTTTCAAGTACAACTGCAGCTTCACTTAAGGGTGCCATTGATCGTCTATTCTCTCGTCATGGTTTAAGCATATCAAGATTGTGTGGTCAAGGCTACGATGGGGCAAGCAACATGCAAGGTTAGCTTAAAGGCTTGAAAACCCTTATTTTACAAGAAAATCCATGTGCATTTTATGTCCATTGTTTTGCTCATCAACTTCAACTGAGTTTAGTAGCTGTTGCAAAATATCATTTTCAAGTTCAATATCTTTTTGAGATTACGTCGAAAGTTATGAATGTTGTTGGAGCATCTTGTAAGAGGCAGGATATTCTTAAAGCCAAACAACATGAAAAAGTTGTAGAAGCTCTAAGAAAAGGAGAAATTCTTAGTGGACGTGGATTGAATCAAGAAACTAATTTGCAACGGGCTGGTGATACCCGTTGGGGTTCACATTATGGTTCTCTTGTTAAGCTTACTACCATGTTTGAATCCGTAATTGAAGTACTTGAACTTATTATGGAGGATGGAGTAATTACTGATCAAAAAATTGAAGCACGAACGTTGTTAGATGCACTACAATCATTTGAGTTTATATTCACTATGCATATGATGAAAAATGTATTGGGAATTACTCAAGAATTGTCATTGGCTTTGCAACGGAAAGACCAGGATATTGAGAATGCTATGAGATTGGTTTCTATATCAAAAGAAAGATTGCAGTCAATGAGAGACGATGGATGGGATAGTCTTTTGAATGAAGTTTCTTTATTTTGTTCTATGCATGAAGTCACGGTACTAAATATGGATGAAACATTCACAGCTCATGGCCGCCCTAGACGAAGAACTCAGGAAAAGACAAACTTGCTTCATTTTCGTTGTGAGTTATTTTATGTTGTTCTAGATAAACAACTCGTGGAGCTTAATAATCGTTTTTCTGAGTCGAATACCGAGTTACTTCTTTGTGTGGGATGTCTTAATCTTAGGGATTCTTTCCATGCGTTCAATAAGGAAAGCTTGATAAGGTTTGCTCGGCTATACCCTAAGGATTTTTGTGCTTATGATATTGTGGTGCTTGATAATCAACTTGAGAATTATATTATCGATGTGCGTAGGAGCAATGAATTTTCAGCGGTTGATGGTATAGCAGACCTTGCTATTAAAATGGTGGAAACTAGAAGGCATGTGGCATATCCTTTGGTCTATATGCTTATTACTTTAGCATTGACTTTGCCGGTTGCTACTGCGACTGTGGAGAGGGCATTTTCTGCAATGAAGATCATAAAAAATCGACTACGCAACCGAATGGAAGATGATTGGCTCAATGCTTGTTTGGTTTCGTATATTGAGAGAGATATATTTGATAAAATCACAAATGAAACTATTATGTAATGTTTTCAGACTATGTCTTCTCGTCGTGAACAATTGTAATAAAAAGGTACTTTTTTTATTCATTTTATTGTCATTTTAAAATTATGTTATTATCTTTTGCCCCTTCTCAATTTATTTGCTAGTTTCGCCCATGCTGGTATGGTGTTTGTATGTAATTATTTCGAAAGTTCGAAAATTTAAATACTTGGATACAAAACTTATCCAAAAAAATCCAAACATTTTTAATTCAATTATTTTTTTTAACTCAACTTTAACTCAACCCAACTATCACTAATATAATTAAATAATATTAACCAACCATTCTTATACATCACATCAACCTTAATTCACTACTTATCCACTCACATAATTTTAACTAACCATCACTTCAAATCACCTCTCTCATACTCTTACATCAAATCAATTTTAATTATTTTATTTTAAATATTATTTTAATATAACCACTAACAATTAATCATACCACCTTTTTCAAAATTAATCAAACTAAACCAAAAAATTCAAACAAATTCAAAAAATTTTATATCAAGCATATTAGTTTCTCAACTCAACATCACCAAAAAATGATAGAGAATTATTGGTGTTTTTAGTTGGTACACTGTTTTATGTGACCCACCTTTATTTTTTTAGTATACAATTAGGCTAACAAGACATGAGCCAACAGTTGACTCCTTAGTATTAATGATGTAAATGATTCCCAAGCATTTGTTCATCGAATCATAAATTGGTTATAAGTTATTGATATATAGACGATCATGGATTCTTCACCAAATTTATGAGTGTTGGCCTTGGATTCTTAATTTACCCAAATTAAGCACTAAATGTTATTGATATTTACTTCTTAAATTAATAACCATGGATTGCAAATGATCTCCTTTTTTTTTTTCAAACGATAAATATTAAAAAACTCAAATTTGGATTTAACAAAATATATTAACATAGAGCCTGATCGATGTTTGGCCGTTTAACCGTTTGACAGACCTACTTTATAAAAAAAAGTATACTTAAAATATAAAATGTCTGGGTGTTTTTTTAATATTGTGTTTTAATATATAACATTTGAATATAAAAAAAAATATATATATTTATTGATAAAATGCGGTTGCATAACCCATTAGAAAATTTAAAAATTGTCAGCGGAAAAGTTAAATTAGAAAGATAAGCTACCAAGCAATATCCAATTTTCTGTTTTTTTTTGCACATATCTACTCGTTATGGGTGTCAAAGTCCTATCAATGGCCTATGCTCATCAAAATCCCAAACGATTATGTAACCAAACTTGTATATATCTTCAAACTCTGATAATAATTTTTCAAACTCTGATAATAATTTTAATTTTTTTTTTTTTTTTTTTTTCAAATGATATCTTGACCAGTTAACAATTGAATCTAATTTGACCCACCAAAAAGTTGTGTTTTCATATGAGACAAATTATGGGGAAAACACTTTAGCTAGAAATTGTGGATAACTAATTGGGTGGTCCAATTTAAATATCAAATGGAAATTTTATCATAATTATTTTTCTCTCTTTATCTATTAATCCGTATAGTAAACTTGACATTGTAGTTAAAGGTGTGGAAAATGCATTTCAAATATTTCTAGAACATATATAGAGAAAAATGACTTCACATCAAGAATTCCACAATCTATTCGTATTATAGGTGTTTGATTACTAGACAAAAATGAAATAAATGGTCCTAATATAAAGTTATTTATATGTAAAAAAAATATATAATTGCTATAAAGCGCCATTAGGTGGTCACTCAAATCACCATAGGATCTCTTTTGACTTGTGTGACATGTAAAATATAATTTCTTTTTAATAAAAAATGTGAAGATACATATCCAATATCCAGCAACATTTTTGGTACCTTGTTTTAAATTATTTCCAATATATTAAAAACGTTGATTTGAAAGTATCTATATATTTTCACAAAGTTTATACGAGGTTCTGTAATCGGGAGTCGATCAGTTGTACATTTTAATAAAAAAATTATTTATACTCTAAAATATTATATTATTTTATTTTATTTTTAAAATATACATATAAGTTTGAAAAGTACATATGTATGTATATACTTAAAAAATATAAATATTTAACGTACTTTACACCAATATTTTGAAATGGTGATGATGAACTATATATGTATATTTATATTTGTCACGTCTCGTGCTAAATTCAACTCTATACAAGATAAGTAAAAAAATAAATAAACTTAAAATATATCTCGAGTCAGTCAGATAGACTTCAATTGTCAATCAGATTCCACGTTAGCTAAACATCCACGAAGGCAATGCCAAATAATGCTAGTCTCCATCCAACTATTTTCAATTTTTTTTTTTTTCCTTTTCCAATTGAACTCTTCTCCTTTTTCATTATCTTTATTCCTTTTTTTCCCACCACTTGGAATTTGAAGAAATAAAAAGAATAAAATAAACAAATTTAGAGAAAGAAAATTTGCTAAATATTTGTTCGACTTAAAAATGTACAACTTGTAAATATAATTACTTAGTGTTAGAATATCACTTGTGAGTTGTTTCACATTGTTTGTACATGGAAAATAGATCTAATTTATAAGTCTAGTAGACTACTTCTCTTTCCACTAATTGGTTTTGAGATGGAACCTCTGGGCTCTCTCCCTCTTATGGTGCACTTCATGTCCATGGAACTGCACCCGTTTTCCCCCGATTTCTTACATGGTATCAGAGCAGACCTGCAATGACTTTCTCTACCCGGCTTGCTCTGGGCTTGGGCTTACTCTCTACCCGGTCCACTCTATGGGTTTGGACTTACGAAGGACTCACAAGTGAGGGGGAGTAAATAGACACGACTTATAAGCCTAGTGGGCTACTCCTTCCATCAATTAGTTTTGGGATGAAATATCACTTGGACTTCATTTGGGCTTGTCTGTTAGTGCGCTTCATCTGCGTGGGACCAACAAAGAAAGCTCAGACAAAGCCCAAGTAAGGTTTCATCCCAAAATTAATTGATGAAAGAAGAAGTAGCCCACTAAGCTTATAAGTTGGGTTTATTTTTTTCTATATAAACAATGTGAGATGACTCACAAGTGATATTCCAACACTTAGAATATAAGACGATAAGATGGGACCAAAGTAACTATATGTAATTGAATATATAATATTCTAATTCTAATATATATATATATATATATATATATATATATATATATATATATGGGTACTTAATGCTGAAATGGGTAGAAAACTTAATGCTGAAATTTCGAACTGTTAGGGTGTCCACCCCTTATTTCTATAAAGTCAACCACATAATCAATTAGAAAACTTGCCTTAAAGTAAAAGTAATTAGCCAGCACTTTAAATTAATTTCGTAAAAGTAATTAGCCAGCACTTTAAATTAATTTCGATTATTAGTTAAATAAAAGACAACAAAATGTCCGAAAGTTGGATTTACCCAATGTTTAGTTGTGCCCATGAATTTGACCACATGTAATTGACATGGATTTTTTTTTATATATATATAATAATAGGATCACACAAAATTATTATATATTTATTTCGATAATTCTAAATAAAGGTATGAACGAGCCGAACCAAGCGAGCCAACAAAACGAGCTTACGTTTGGCACGTATATCAATATTGACGAGTTCAAATCAAGACTCAACAAACCAAACTACAGAAAATTACCTGAAAAAATCATGTTTTCGAGCCTTAATGAGTTAGTTTCGCTTGGTTCGTTATCTAAGTGAACTTTAAACAGGTTCAACTAATTTATTGAACGAGCTGAGACGAATTTGACCAAGTCGAGTCGAGATCACGAGCGAGTCATATTAATAACTCTAGTTATAAGCAATAAGGTCTATATTGATTACATCACATGGTATAAGATACGTCTGTTTAAATTAATTTTGTGAGTGTCTATAGCTATAAAAATAAAACTTCATATTGCTATATTGTTTTTTGTTCTTCAGCAGCATAAAGTTGATGACTTGATTCTAATATTTAAAAAAAAAAAAAATCAAATCATGTGTGGATATATAATATATTTGCCAAAAAAATAAACATGCAAACTGGCACAAGTGTTACGACTTGCGAGTTGCGAGTAGTACTCAACAGATCAACAAACTGCACTTTTCTTCATATAGGCGTCATCTGGTTCAACGTATTGGGCTTTTGTAATTAGCCCAAATTTTGACTATCCAATTAAATTCTAATTTGGAAAAAGTCCTTTTCTCATGGACTACAAAAAATCGCTTTTTCTTTTTGCCAAATATTAATAATAGTGTTAATAAAAGTTGGAAATTTTTGTTTTCAGTTTCTCAAAGAATGAATATATGTATATATAATATGATAGAGTTTTAATAAATATAAACCATGTTATAATGACCATATATGATGCTATTTCAGCTGTCTTGTTTTTATATCATACTGTGATGTCATATACTATTGCTATTATATATAGTTGTTATTTTTATAAATCATAACTAAAAATAGCAAAAAAATATTTAAAAATAATATTTTATACAATTAAAAATGGCATTCTGACGGTACAAAAAATTATTCTTGTTAAACAAGAAACATTCAAAATAACATTTTCACCAATCTCAGCATTAAAACTTGGTTTTTATTTGAATTGCATCCAATATATAGAATAGAACTTCAATCATCGAGTGGTAATTTAAATTTTGAAGAGAATAAACACAAAGATGAGGACTTGTAGCTCAGTTGGTAGCAGTTAGCACCCTTCACTTGGCACCAATAGTTCTCGAGTTCGAGTCACCCAATCGGGTAAGTGGGGAACTACTATTGATCATCTTAATAAAAAAAATAAAAAGACTTGTTCAAAGAAAGCGCCTTTTCTATTGTACAATTTCTAGCCCTGGGGCTGGTCTGGTTCCTAACATATTTTTCAGGACTCGGAATTGGAACCGAACCAAAATAACCGGTTCTGTCATTGCATAAAAATCAATAGGAATTGAAAAAAACTGAACCGTGTTATATAACGGTTCGGTTTTTCGGTTCTTTGGGTAACCGACTTATGAAAACTAACCGACAATAACCGGTTTGAGTTAAGAACTAATCAAAAAATTCAACTAACGTACTAAAATAATCATGAAAAACCGAGAACCGAAGTGCAAAAATGAGGAACCGAATATTACATACCAAGAACCAGAACCGATTTATATATATATATAAACATATAAAACATGCATATTTCACATATATAATCGATTCTTCGGTTAATACACATACATTTGGAAAGGAACTGAGAACCGGAATCCGTTTGGACAAAAAATAACTGAAACCGAAAAAATATATATTTTTTAAAAAAAATACCGGACCAAACCGGTTATTTTCGGTTTCGTCCGATTCAATTCTCCGGTTCTCGAGTACAAAATCCCACCCCTACAATTTTACGTTTCAGGATATTTTCTGGGCGTTAAAGTCCACATGGCCCCATAAATATTTTCTTGGTATA
>BKCP01000001.1:3877506-3889811 GCA_008636005.1 Striga asiatica
AGAGAAGAATGTATGTATCGGTGTGCATATAAAAATTTTGCATTTTTATCTTTTCAAACAAATATATTATACCAAGAATTAAGTGGGAAAAATATGTAATTAACAAAAATTCGACCTCCGAAATAGGCTGATTTTAATTTGTGCATAGCCATATAGGGTAATGAGATATAAATTTGCACGGAGTAACAAATTTTCTTGATGTGTAGCCATGTAATGTAGGGGACTCAATTTTTTATGCATTACAATATTACATACATATATTGCCTTTTGATAAAAAGTTGGTGGTGTGGTTGGCCCTTTAATTGCTCACCCAATGTAAATCCACCGAAAACTATTTTTCATATTATGGGTAGGCATTAATTGTGTTCCCTAAAGTTAGACTTCACTATTAAATGACATGGTAACGGGGTGAACTCGATCAAATTCTAAATTTAATTAGTCAAACCATTTAACTAAACATGTGCTTATTTGTTTGGACTAAAATAATTTAGTCAAGGGATTGAATATTTAAATCAACTCATATTGTTTGCAATGTAATGCGAGTTAGACATATTTTTTTTTTCATTTTGTGTAGAAAAATACAAAATAAATAAATAAAAATAAACCATGAAAGATTTAAAGAAAAAAAAAAACTAATGTTGATTGTGTGGGTTTGGTTCGGATAGTAAATTGACCAACCTATATTTTAAACTGACTGTTCGTACAAACAATTACGTAAAATTTCAAAAAGCTCGAGTTCTACTTATTCGTTTACTTCAAAAAACAAGCTCGAACAAATAATCAACTCTGTTATTGAACTTGTCGAGGTGAGTTTATACCGCGACCAACTTGTTTATTAATTTATTTATTTTTTATTTTACATAGATTTTAAACGAATGACACAACTGTGATTTCGTCAGCACGTTTATAATTTTGAGTTTGTTAAATGAGTCGAGCCAAAATTTCATGAACTTTTTAGCGAATTGAACTTGAGCCAAGTATTTGAATTGCTCACTAAACAAGGATGAACTTGAACATGAAGTACTCGACTCAGCTCTACTCAAATACTATTCATAGTGATGTAGCACAACGTTAAACGAAGGGACAAGAGATAAAAATCTCAAATAGATAACTTTTCCTATTCCACAAAACTGATCATCAAAACCATTATGCAACAAAATAAATAGACTCCTATGCCTAGTAAAATTCCAACTTGCTAATCAAGTTTTAATCATAACAGATAAATATTATCCTAGCAATAAAAAGTGATAAATAATGAATAATAGAAATAAAAATTATGCGAATAAATAATTATTTTAATGTCGAAATTCGATCGTATTTCTCCAAGAAAGCTATCGCGAGCTCGTCTTCATATCCTTCCCCGGTTGAAGAGGATTTTCCATCGAATCCGCAACGAGCTCGTCTTCCTCCAAGTTGTTGCTGAGGAAGGACGCCAAGTGTTTGATGTTGAAAACGTCCGAAGTACGGATGTGCGAAGGTATTCGGAGACGGTAGTCAGTGGGATCGATCTTCTCGAGGATTTCGACCGGGCCAAATTTACGAACCAACCACTTGGTATATGCGCTATCCGAGAAGTTGTCCGCTGGCACGACTGCCCACACATAATCACCGACCGCCCATACATAATCACCGACCACAAACTCGTTACCTAAAATTGGGTTTACTCTTTTCAACTTCACTCACATCATCTCCATCTCCACTGACAAGCCACCATGTTCGGGTGGCGTCACATAAACCGGCATACGTGTTTCATCATCCTCCACGTCGTATCCTGTAGTTTTAAAACCAACATAATCACTCACATTATTTTCCCCACCACTGGGATCATCGAAATATGAATTCTTCGACCTGTTGGCAACAACCAAATGCCTATGAAATTACCCAATACCAAAGTCATGTGAATGTTCCCCAACACTATGCCCAACAATTCCACTATAGTCATCACACCCGGAGGCATACTTCACAATCATAGGAACCTCGAGAGGCACTCGCGCGGGACTCGTCCTTGGATGCCTCGACCTATGATAGAGGCGCACGTAAAGACAAGCAGGCCTGACGAAGAAGAAGCGTCGGACCGACGTCTCCCATGAGGTGCTCCACACGGACCTCCTCAACAAAGATCAGCAGTCTGTCGTACAAAGGCTCATCAACCGTGATGCCCGCGTCGTTGGTGAACAACGCACGCGTGCCGCTAGGCCGAGGGCAAGCTGAGCGATAACCACTACTACTTCGGAGCTCGCTGCAGCCACGAAATAACCTGCTGCACCACCCGTACTTAGTGCTTAGCCGTGACCCAGCGCTAAACCTGGTAATGAAGTCGAAGCCGTTGTGCGGCCCTGTGATGCACCTACTGCAAGTGTCACTCCCGCGCGCGCTGCCGAGCTGAAAGCCGAGGTGGCCTGGCGCGTCAACTGTTGTTATATGAGTAGTGCGCGCTGATGTGCATCCGACACTTATTCCGGGATGAATAAATTCAAAGAGTCATGTATCGATAGCCAAAGCTTGTCTATATATCGTGAAACGAGCTGATCGGTAGTCTCCCAAACGTCCACTCTCATAAAAAAGCGATAAAAGTATTCGGTGTTCTCATTTACTGAAATCTGGCCTTGGCGCAAATTTTGTAATTGTTGATAACAAGTACGAACAAAATTGAAAGGCAAGACCTCACATTCGAGGTGTTTTCGACGATGCCGCGAACCCTTGAGTTGTTGCCACAACGCCGCATCTCGACCCCACAAGCGTGTAGGAACGAGGCCGACTCTCCTCTCATCTGGCACCTCCTTAAACTCCAAGACCGAGTCGACTGACTTTATCCAGTCAATAAAATCCATTGTGTCTAGCTTGCCCGTGAACTCGGGGATGTCTACGCGGAAGGAGCCCTCCCACCGCCGGCCGCCATCCTTTTTTACCCTCTGGTCGCGCTGCCCGAACGAATTGTCATCCTCTTACGTCGCGTTCGAATCCTCACCGTCGTTGGAGTATGGCGACAATTGGAATAGCCCGTCTACGCCGAAGCCGCGATCCCCGCGGCCTTCACGCTGTCCACCACTACCGTTGACTTGCTCACGCGGTCCTTCGCGGTTCGTTTGCTGGCCTTGTGCAATCATATGAAGAGCCCGACGAATTTTCATCCATCCCCGTCGAAAGATCTGCCATTTTGCGATCGATAGCCTGGAATTATCGATCGAATACCTCGGCCTAGCGAGTTAAAGACTCGATGGTGGCGTCGCGTCTCTCGTCAGCAATCTCTTCGTGGCGGCATCTTGAATCGTCCCGATCTCTGGATACCAACTTATGTAGTGCAACATTAAATGAAGGGGCAAAAGATAAAAATCTCAAATAGATAATTTTTCTTATTCCACAAAACTGATAGTCAAAACCATTATGCAACAGAATAAATAGACTCCTATGCTTAATAAAGTCCTAACTCGTTAATCAAGTTTTAAGTATAACAAACAAATATTATCCTAACAATAAAATGTGATAAATAAGGAATAATAGAAATAATAATTATGCGAATAAATAATTATTTTAATGCCGGGATTCGATCGTATTCTCCAAGAAAACTATGGCGAGCTTGTCTTCATCACATAACACACCAATAACATATAAGAAAACATAATCATTAATATGTCAATATCTTTAGTAAATATGCGTAAGCCAGACATTAAAAATCATAAACAAAAAGTAGAACTAACATAAGAAATTAATGTCTTTATTTATTTGTCCTTTAGGTGCTCAAATAGCTAATAATTACAAAATCAACGTACTGTATAGATAATTGCATATGCCAAGTTGTTAACAATGATCATTTAGGTTAATTTCACGACAATTTTTAGCAACATCTACAGTACCTTCTTTTAAATCTCACATAGGATCTCTCAACTTAATACCAAAACTGTATTAATCATGCCAATTAGTCAAGTTACATTAAATGACACTTATATCTAATAATTAGGAATATATCCTAATAAAACACTAGATAATCCTCGTCACCTACTTCAATAATTACAATTTTTACATATAATAATTTACAATTTTTACACATAAATAAGATTAAACTTAAAAGTGACCCACCACTGCATCTCTATGTAGACCAGCTGCCTTTTGTCTTTTTCAAGAATCTCAAAAACCTACCTATTATAAACAATATTTTTTACCAATTCTTTTATGTTTGACTACAAATTATTGTGATTCTTTTTTCTTATTTATTTTTAGTATATGTAGAAAGAGTCTAATAAAAGTGTAAACAAGTCGAACGAAGCTTGATTTTTTATAGTCAAATTCGAGCTTAAGTATTTATTAAGCAAGTTGTTAAATGAATTTAAACTCAAATCATTATTAATATTAATGAGTATCGAGTCGAACTCAAATCTAAATAAGTTAAGCAAGTTGTTAAATGAATTTAAACTCAAATCATTTATTAATATTAATGAGTATCGAGTCGAACTCAAATCTAAATAAGTTGGATACGAGTCTTAACGAATTGAATTATCTAACTAATTAACTAACAAAATTTTAAACATGTTTGCGTTCAATTTATTTATCAAAGCATTTTAGAGAGATAATAACCCCACAAAAACACACACAGTTCACACTCTGAAGTTACTGTGTCTGTGTGACTCTGAATAAAGTAGTGGGTCGCATTTCCTTTTTCTTTTTTTTTTGTGTGTTTTTCTTTCTTTTGTTTTGTGAAGAATCTCATTCAAGTTTGAATTTTTTCAATTATATATTTTGTGTGGGGTTTTATCAAATTTACAATTGCTTTTGTCTTCTTTCGTCTATCTTCACATGCTACTGAGTTTCACTGCTTCACACAGTGGACGTGAAGAGATCTGCATTTCGAGCTCTCACAGTCCTCAAATCGAGGTACGAATCTTAAGACGACGAGAGTTCGCAATTCACATTTTGTTTCTTCAAGATTTTTAGCGAGATTTTTGGGTATCCATCTTTTCATTTTTCACTTGTTGTTTTGGTTGAGATTGATTTGTTTGTTTGTGCATAATTCCTTGGTTTTTACTGATTTCGAGTTGAGCTTGCGGAATGTATTATGTATAGGTTGATTATTCTGTGCTTTAAACATGGCGTGGGTTGAAATTATTTTTACGAGCGAGGAAATTAGGTAGTGAGGTTTGTGTGTGGGTGGATTTTTTTGTTTATGTGAAGTACATTTCACCTAAATCTTCAAGGAAAATAACTTCTAACCTCATATTACTGTTTGAGAGATGCTTATGGTCATTTGATTTGATTTTTCTTGAATCCAAAGAATGTTCATTGTTTTTTTTCCTCTTTAAATTGTCCCGATAGCTCTTGAATTTTGTTATTTGACCGATTTTTTTTGGTTTTGAGAAATGAAAAGTAAATGTGAGAGAGTGTTGCTGTAATCTTCTCCGTTCGTCCTAAAGATTAACATGCTGAAGTAAATGGCATTGTGGGCTGTGTTTATATGGTTTTGACTTTTTTGCCTGGTGGCCATTTCCCAGACTCAGAATCATATTTGGCATTCTAACGGCATAGATCTGCAATACTTATGTGAAATGTCTTATTTTAAGTGCAATTTGTAATTTGAAAATGAGAGTGTGAAGCACTTGCAACCTGTAATATGTGCACTTGCTCCCTGTTCAAGCTTTTGTTATCTGGCATATGCGTTTTTGCTGATTAACCTTTTTCATTTTCTGATAAACTCTCAGGCTTCCATTTTGAAATCCAGAAATTTTGGGATAAGTACGCTGAGAAGGTAATCTTGAATGGTATAAAATGGAGAACTATGATGTGTTGGAGCAGATTGGGAAAGGCTCATTTGGTTCTGCATTGCTTGTTAGGCATAAACAAGAGAAGAAGAAGTAAGAAACATAGTCTCTGTTTGCATTTTGTGATTACGTGCTGATGACGGCTAATATTCATAATTGAGATCACTGACGATTTTAGGAGTATAATTTATGGGCCCAAAAATCAGATTTATTTAATTTTGATTTTCTGCTGCATTTTGAAGGTATGTTCTGAAGAAAATCCGCCTTGCTCGTCAGACTGATAGAACACGAAGATCTGCACACCAGGAGGTGCCTGTTTAATGGCCATTCTATGCTTAACTGTTATACTCGTCAGAATAAATAATGGTTGCACCCCACAGTTTATATAAGTTTTTGTATTAGTAAGTTGTGTAGTTCACTGTTATTGGGATTTGGGAATATGTACTATCCAACTGTTGGGAGTAACTTGTAAGTCGTAATTTGTTTACATTTTTATTGTGAATTTTAATTTTCTTGCTTTTCACAGATGGAGCTTATTTCCAGAGCGCGAAATCCATATATTGTGGAGTACAAAGACTCCTGGGTGGAAAGGGTATGTGCAAAATTCAAGACCCCACCTTAATCATAGTGTTGATAGAATAGCAATTTTGACACCTTACTTGGAATTTTATGCAGGGTTGTTATGTTTGCATTGTGATTGGGTACTGTGAAGGCGGAGACATGTAAGTCGCCCTTTTCTCATGATATTGCTCTTGCAAATATCAGGCAATAAAAAAAAACACCATAATCTAGCCTTCTGGGAGTAGATCATCATGTGGTTGAATATGTTGTAGAATTGTATTTCTGAATTGTTAACAGTTATCTTGTTTTGTTAATATATTTAGGTCCGAAGCCATTAAAAAGGCAAATGGAGTTCATTTTTCTGAGGAGGTTGTCCTTTTGACATGTTTTCGTGCTCATATTGCTTACTTTCTTTCACCCCCTAAACCCATAATGAACAATGCTAATTTAGGTGTATTCTATTTCCAAATCATGTACAGAAGCTTTGCAAGTGGCTGGTTCAACTGTTGATGGCACTTGATTACTTGCACACCAACTATATTCTACATCGTGATGTCAAGGTGTATATTACGCCGCCCTTTCGACCTATTAAGACTTAAGCATTGAATAATAGTATAATACATATTAAAGGCCCCATTACTTTCTTTTCAGTGTTCAAACATATTTCTGACAAAAGATCAGGACATACGTTTAGGTAACCATTTTTATTTTTTCTTTTAAAATCTCCCAATATTTGATTAGATGGCATGTAGCTTACTTCGACCTATACCTCTGAACTGGCTTCTTTATTGTTAACCTTTTCAGGGGATTTTGGCCTTGCTAAAATACTGACTTCTGATGAACTAGCTTCTTCTGTGAGTAAAATAGTTACTGGCCATCAGCTTGTTTCCATGTTTTTATAATTAAGTTTAATTTGTCTATATCTAATACATGGCAGGTGGTGGGCACACCAAGTTACATGTGCCCTGAGCTTCTTGCTGATATACCTTACGGTTCAAAGTCGGACATCTGGTCCTTGGGTAAATTTCTAAATATCACATTTTTTATTTTATTTTTTCTACTTTTTTTTTTCTCCGTACGGTTTTTATGATCGCTTACAAACTTCCAATACGCTTTATCCAGGATGCTGCATTTATGAAATGGCTGCTCACAAGCCTGCATTTAAAGCCTTTGTAAGTAAAAGCTTCAGCATGTTAAGTGTCTTCAAATTTAGATTTGTGTCCATTGAAATTGATACATATTTCAATTTAGACTTTCGGTTTAGACTTTCAATTTAGACTTTCATCCATTCAAATTGATACATATCTGCTACCTTTCGAAAATCTTGTGCGAGAGCAAAATATGTTAAGTCATTTATAAGGGCCCAGTTGATAATCTCTTCAAAAAACTAACAAGACTGCCCACATTTATCAGAAAGGCTTGTGAAAATGGAAGTTATACCGTTTTTTTGTTGTACACGGGCCTGTATTTTTTTTTTTTAATTCCCCTGATGTTTTAATTTGGCTCCATGAACAGGATATACAAGGTTTGATCAACAAAATAAATAAATCCATCGTAGCTCCACTTCCAGCTATGTATTCTGGTCCCTTGTAAGTCTGCGAACTTCGGTTTTATTCAAGTCTGCTATATCCGCATCGGTAACTTATTTTTGTCGATAACTCTCTTCACTTTCACTAACTCATGTCTTTCATTTCCCAGCCGTGGACTCGTCAAGAGTATGCTTCGCAAAAATCCCGAGATTAGACCAAGTGTATGATCCATTTGTTTTCTATATTTTTTTTATATGGTACATTTTACTCCATTCATTTGTCATTTCGCTTTATTTTTATTTTTTATTTTTTATCTCCAGGCTGCAGATTTGCTGAAACATCCACATCTCCGGCCCTATGTACTAAACGTTCATCTCAAGTCGAACAATCCTAGACGACACACTTTTCCCACTCTATCATCTGAACCAAATTTTGTCAAGAAAACAGCATTTACTACAGACTCAGAAGCTTTCAAAAGAGAGAAAAGGTTGTCGTTCGGCAACAACAGGGCTCTCAATCCCAGCATATCGGGAAATGACCTGGACACTCCTTGTTCCTCTGAAAGAGCTCACAAATCATTGAGCCATTCAAATGAGAAATTTTCGGACTTGTCAATTGGCAGTGTAGTTCAGGACATAGGCGTGAAGAAACCGGTAATGGCAAAGTTCTCAGGTGCCACTGCCTTGAAAACCCCAAGAACTGTATCGGCCAAGGCTTACAATGCAAATCCCAGAAGACACTCATTGACCCCATCCAGAATATCGAATCCTGGCTCAACCCGCGAATTGGTTCGTTTTCTGTTTTCAACACTTGGTTATGTGTCTTCGATTTTTTATTTCTTGAAAAATATGTGTTTTCTACAATGTTATCCAAACATAAAAAGGTTTAGGTACAAAAATAAAAGATACTCTTATAGGTTTGGTATGATTCCAAAAAAAAAAATTCACACTTTTCGCAAAATTACAGAGTTGATTGCCAAGAAATAGCNCTTATTTGGATCAAACCCCAATGACACTGAATTGAATTATATATATATAAATGTGTGCAGCTCCCAGTTTCTCACACACCGGCCCGAAAGCCCTCCCTCCCGATGGCCCGCCGGGCTTCCCTCCCTCTCTCCTCACAAAGAGCCGCCCCTCCATCATCCCCGTACAAGCCCCTTCTCGGTGGGGCCCACTCTCCCGACGTGTCGGTCAACGCCCCGCGCATGGACAAGATGGTCGACACCTCGATTTCCGTGCAGTGCTCGTTCAACGGCCGCTCCATCACCAAGGACAAGTTCACGGCCGCCGGTTACAACGGTAGCGACTGTTCGGTCGAAAACGACCGCTGCTCGTCTTCCAACAACTCGCGCCTGCGGAAATTCAACACCCGTTCGTACCAGCAGCGGGCCGAGGCTCTGGAAGGGTTGCTCGAGTTCAGTGCGCAGCTGCTGCAGCAGGAGAGGATTGACGAGCTGCAGGTGCTTCTAAGGCCGTTTGGGCCAGAGAAGGTGTCACCTCGGGAGACTGCTATTTGGCTAACAAAGAGCTTCAAGGAGAATGTCGTGTGATGCGGGTTGGGTTGGGCCGGGTTGTTGTAGATTTAATGGCTAATGTAGATGAATTTGGTGAATTTGTTGGTGGTTTCTGTTGTTGTTGCTAATGTAGATGATGGATGAAGCTTTTAGGTGAGGGTTTATGGTGGTACCATTTGATGATGAGAAGACCTATTTTCTCAATCCAAATGTGCATGAAAGACTTGTTCATGGCAGAAGGTAGAAAAAGTAGGAGGATTTGTGTAACTTTTTTAACTAGGAGGAGCTCTTGGTGCTGATGGAATCTTATCTTTCTCGACTCAAACTAGAGCTGTTAAACGAAACGAGCTGCTCGTCAGCTTGGCTCGGATGGTTAAAAATTGAGTTCGGGTCGCCTCGTTTGATAAATGAGTCGAGCTCGAGCTCTCTTAAAGCTCGATTCGTTAAATTTTATTTTCTGGCTAGTTAAAACTCGAGATCAGTTTGAACTTGGCTCGTTAATATTGATAAACGAGTCGAGTTCGAGCTCAATTTTTGGCTCGTTAAGGGTTCGAGCTCGAGCTTGAACTCAATTTGGCTCAACTCGTTTAAAGCCTAGTCTCATCCTAAAATAGTTTTACAATTATTCATGCATTTAATTGCTTTTTATATTCCTATATATCCTTGAAACGTAATATTAAGGGTTGTTTTATGTACAGAAATTGTTTAATGTGGAAACCAACAGGCTTTTGTGATCAACTAATGGTATTTTATTCATTGAATTGTAGTCATCCGAGTGGACTGTCAAAATATGTTCAAATGCGACTGGGATAGGTGATTATAAAATTACTTCAAAACAATATATAATTTGTCATAATAATCGCATTACCAAATGCATGTAGAATTATGTGTTGGTAATTGGTAATATCTAAATTGGATGTTTTGATAATATTGTTGACAGAAATTAGAAAAAACGGGTGCGGGCCACTATCATAAAGCGCACCATTGAAAAACGGGAAAAGCTGATATGAAGTTCAAATGGGGTTTTATCTCAAAATTAATTGGTGGAAGAAGGAGGAGTAGCCCATTAGTCTTATAAGGTGGGTCTATTTTTAACGATGTGGGATAACTGACAAGTGATATTCTAACAATTGTAACATATAAAATAATTAATATATAAATATGTATTAATAATTATTATTATATTTTAATTTGATAATGTTATAAGAAGTACAGGTTGCCATGTTACTAGAACATATAATATACGGAATTAGATCGACTCATCATAGTAATATTTTTACACACATACATACTTTTTCAATGAAATATTATATTTTTAAAAATAATGTAAGTAAAAGTCTGATATTTTATAAGAGATGTATGACTTTTGCTATTAAAAAGTATTGACCATCTGCATAATACAAGAATGTATGCTGATAACAATAATACTTTAATTAACTCAGTTTATTTACGTTCACAGCAGTATCCAACAATTTTGGAGTGCTAAACACACGGCGAAGTTCAACATTCCGATCTTACGAACCTGTTGTCCGATCAAGAGAGGGCGACGATGGAGGAAGCTTGAATTAATTCCTACATCGATAATGCAAAGCAAAGCCAAGCCTCGGGCGCGCCGGGCCGGGCCTGCTACCAATCGTCGGCATCCCCGAGCCCGATAACTCGTTTCTACTGGCCCGTAAGCTCGCCTTTCTTAATTACGATGATCGGAGAATGGCTCTGAAGGTATAAATCAACAAATCTCATGCTCGTGCGTTTCTCCTTTTCTTTTCTGTTTTTGTATATCACAATTTGTGGAGCGATGTGCCTTTGAAGAGAACCTGGATAGATAGAATCGTGTCGTCTTTGGGGATCCAAATGAATTACGATCAAGATTCAAACATTGAGGATCAATTGTGGAAAATTTGAGGATCTAGGGTTTGCATTTTGGTAATTAGTGTTTCGTTTGATGCAAATTGGGGCTTTGTCTTGCCCGAGCTATGATAAATCTGACCGGCGGCCGTGAGCTTGAGCTTGAGCATATGAAAAATACTGAAATTTGAGATGGACTGGGCAGGGTTTAGGATGCTCATGGGACAATGATTTGATTACAAAATGTCTGAAAAAGAAAAGAAAAAATAAGTCTTTCATTTAAGTTAACTAAATTACTGATTATTCATGTGTGTATCTGTGTAGATTATTCCCCTTGATGTCGATTATTGATCTGTGACTCTCTCTGAAACTTCCATGTTATCTATATCAGGAAGAACTAAGAAGTAAACTAATCGTGTCCAAGTTTGCATAATAGACAAAATTTGGGAATTGTTTTGAGTTGGTTCACACATAGTTAAGATCAATATCACATTGCCTGTTTGAATATTAAGTCGGTCGAGCCCCTTACAATTACTGCCTAGACGAGAGTTTAATCCGGTCGAACTTTCAAGCAACTATATATTTCAATGCATTATTTTTTTTTATTTTTTTTATAAACAATATGAATCACAATGAATTCAAGATGTAAATCCTCTCAAGTTATATCCAAGTTGAGATCAAAACCAATATTACTTCGTGTGACAATGATGTGCCTCTAAAAAGTTTCTGATATGTCGTGCATGCGTATATCCATACTATATAATGTTCCATCTCTGTACATCAACTGGTTTTCACTTTGTTCTAGGTTGTAACACGCAAACAGAGATAATTATTAAACTGTTATTGAAAAAGAAAAGGAAAAAAAGATGGACAAGGCAATGAATGATTTTTTAGGCTATGAGGCAAAGGGAATAAAATTTGCAGAGATGCTTTGCAATAAATGGTCCCTTTCTGCAGATGCTTTAAGCAGAGATGAATTTTTGAGATGATATATTTAGAGAAACACCGAGTGTATTTTTGTTTCTCATTTTGTTTTTTTTTTTTTTTTTTTTTTTTTTTTTTTTTATAGGGGGGAACGAAAATAAAGAAGAAGAAAAAGAA
>BKCP01000001.1:3889824-3908074 GCA_008636005.1 Striga asiatica
CTTCTTACAGTTTAAGTTTGTAGGTTTAAAGAGTTAAATCTTATTTGGATTCCCAGTTGATTATGTGTGGCCACACGTGTTTTTATCATTATAAACTATAGTTTATCCCTTGAAACTTGAAAGTGGCATATGCACCTGATTGAGATTTGTATATCTATCTTGAATTCTTAATAGTGTGGTTGTTTGTGAGACGAAAATAAATTATTCAAGGTGTTTTTTGTAACTGTATATGGAACGTAGAGCTATTGCTCAGAACTGAGCTGTTCGCTAAAAATGTCTCGTAAAAGCTTGGATTTGGCTTGTTAGTTTACTTAATCGGGCACTCAAACAATGAATCGAGTCCGTTTATTGAAGGAATTGAGTCAAGCTTGCTCATAAACAACTCGTTTATTTTTATTTTTATTTTTTAATTATATTTGTATAGATATGGAACGGATAGTCGAGCCAAACGTGTTGGCGAACAATCAAAGCATGTTCGAACAACTCGTTTACGATTATGGATTTATTAAACAAGGCGAACGTAGTTGACCTCGAGAATTAAAGAACCGATCCAAACATGTTCATGAATGAATGCCCAAAAAATCGGGTCCACGAACAACTCGTTTTAAACAAGCCGAACCAAGCCGAGCTTATACCACCGAAAACGAGCTGAGCTGATCTGGTCGTTTATTAAACAAGCACGAATTTCTTGGCTTTCTAGATTAACATCCCTATATGGTGAATTAACTGAATTTTTGTTTTCTCTATGTTCCTATTGTAATTAATTTAAACCTCTGAGGTGGTTATATTTCTCCCTTTTTGGAGCTTTGTGCCATTGCTTCATAAATAAGCTTAAAAATTCCTGAATTTTGATTCCATTAGTCAAAATATGGTTGATGAATGTTTAGGAGTTTGACACAACAAGATTCACTACATCTGCATAGTGACTTTTTGAAACACTGAACATGTAATTAGTGGGTTTGATTCCACACCCAGATTGGATTCTATCCTGTCATATAATTACAGAAAAAATATATAAAAAAAAAAAAAAATTATAAATTTTCAGCTCCCTTATGTTTCAAAAGTCTCAGACTGTTGTCTTAAGGATTTCAAAAAAGATGATAGACAAGAAAAGATAGTGAAACTGATCAAAATTTTTGTGCTGATTGGGATCCCAATAGGCAGAGAAGAGAATAAAAAAGAAACAAAAATTTTCACTAATAATAGTTGTCAAAACCTTTTTCTTCTTGAAAATCCAATCCCCAAAAAGAAAAAGGAGCCACTAAGGAGGAAGAAAAAAATTAAAAGGAAAGAGCTATGTGTACTAATATTTCACTTTTTCTTGCCCTTTTACTTGTTTTATTATGATGCAGTTTTCTCTATGAGATGTGTTTGGTACAGTTCATGCAGTCATTTAAGCTTAAATAAAGTGATTGATACATGCGAGAAAAAAAGTAAATGCAAATGTATTAATGACAAGTTGTTGACAATTGAAAGTGTGCTGTGATTGCATGTCGAAACTTGGTGTTGTGATAAATTTAAGTTGTTTTGTTTGGTGAAAAAGTTATTAGAATGTGCCCATATATATAAATCAGAAATTCAATTCAAAGCACTTTCCCTATTTGGGGTGTTTCTTACGTTAGTCATTGGATATATTTTTTTTCTTTACAAATTATTTAACTAAAATTGAAAATGAAACATAACAGTTTCATAAATAATATTATAATGTCGTTTTAATTTTTCTCTACTAAATTTCACTTACTCAATTAAGTTATTTTTGGTAAACTTAATTGAAACGCTAGTTGATAGCTTATAAATTAATTTGAGCTTATAGTTGATATTTTATGAAACTAGCTGATATAGTAAAAGTTTTGGTAAAAAATTAAAAATAGTTGGAATAAAAATAGTTGATAAGTCAGTTAAAACAAAATTTCCAACGAATTTTTTTTAAATAAAAAAACTACGTAAGAAAACTTATAAGATAAGGTCCAATTTTCTTTTAAAAAAAATCTCGTTCTATTATACCAATATTTTTTTAGTACGAGAAGCTTATGAGTTAACTAGCTAACTAAATAAGATAACTAACTTACGGTACTTATCAAACATACTAAAAAAAAAATATAGTTATATATTTTTCCAACAAACACAATATATTCCATTTTTATATTTCTAATTATCAAATATATCAGTTAACATTTTATTACTTTATATCATATTAACTGTAACTATTATGTTTTTATCCCATATCTACTTACAACATCAAACTTATCTCATTTTTCTTAAAAATAAAAATGTCCACTTTTTCCTTTCAAATTTTCAGACAAGACAATTCTTTTTTTAGAAAAAAAAAAGTCTTAAATCCAGTTTTATATTTTTTAATTTAAGTTGTTAGAGTGACCAAATTTAATTTAAAGCAATTTTTCCTATTTGGTTGTGTTTATAAACAGTAGTATTCTCATTACCATATTAAATAATCTTAAATCTTTGTTCCTCCACTAAATGACCAACACCAAAACCAAATCAACAATAAAGCAGGAACTGCACGAACCGTAGGCAACTGTAACCGCACCCAACCCAAAGCCCCCAACCTTTAAAGCTCATACACACACTGAGGTCCCATTGAACTGCACCACACATTAAAAAAAACATTGACCAAGTGGGCCGGCTGTGGGGCCCGAACCCCTATCGGGCCCAAAAGTCCAATACCATTCTATATAATCCCAACACACACCAAATTCTCATGCAAACAACACACAAAACATTTCCCCCCCAAAAAAAACCTAAAGAGCTTCTCAAACAATCTCAATCGCAAATGCGCAACGGCAACGCGAGGATGGACCTACTGTGGGCCGAGAAAAGCTCAAACGGCGAAATCCAGCTGCCGGAAAGCCCAAGGGGCCCGATGGAGTTTCTCTCGAGGTCGTGGAGCGCCTCGGCTCTCCAGGTCTCCAAGGCCCTCACGCCGGCGAATCTCTCCTCTTCGCTGGCCCACCCGAAGTACGGCGCCGGCGGAGGCGCCGCCGCCGCCGCCGCCATACCGGAAAATTCCGCCGGAGAAGAGGAAGAGTCGGCGAAGCTCTCCGGGAACACGTTTTCGTTCGCCTCGTCCGCGACTTCTCAGCTTATCCTCGAGCGAATCATGTCCCAATCGGTATAATTTTTCGAACTTTTTGCTTTATTTTTTTTTTTTTGAAAATTGGTTTTTGCGTGTGATTTAGCGATTTTAAGTGGAATTGGATGGAACTGTAGGAAATATCACCGTTGACGTCGGGGAGGCTGTCGCATAGCAGTGGGCCTTTGAATGGGTGTCTTACTGAAGAAATTGAGAGTCCGCCTATTTCGCCGTCTGAGGAGTTTGAGGATGTCGTTAAGGTATTTTCTATTTGTTTATTTTTAATTTTTAATTTTAATTCTTCTCATTTTTATTTTATAAAATGTATGTCATTATTAGGATAAAGGGGACATGGTATCTTTATTTGGTTGTTATTTTGTAAGTTATCAGGGAAGTGCCTTTCATTTTTATATTTATTTTTGTGGTAAGATTTTTGCTCCTTTTGTTTACTTTTATGTAACTACACAAACCACAAAAAGAAAAAGAGTTTAAAAATGCAAATATCACTTTATATGTCACAATTGAACATGATGTTGGGAGATTTTCCACGTATTTAAAATAATTAAGCTTGGAATATAACTTAAGTCTTTATATATATATTCAGTGTGACTAATTGTGAGAAATGTAAAATTGCTAGCCGGTCATATATTTCAATAAGTGTATAAATTTATGTTGGAATAATGAAATGGTTAAAAAGACAAATTCAATATCATAATTACAATTTTGTTATATAAGTATATAGTTTTCTTACATTTTCACAGTACACTTTGTATTCTATACTTAAGTTTCATTATTTGCTCTTTCAGACTCATTAAATATGAAAAATGAGATTTTTTTCATAATTTTCAAAAATACTACATATCTTAACACCTTAAGACTCGAATTTAAGTATCACAAGCTCAATTCTACTTGTTTCGAGCTTTAAGTCAAACCTTAGGACTTTGATAAATGATAATTATTTTCAAATTGATTTGATTATTTTTCTTTATAAACTATGTAAAACGTATCTAAATTAGATATAGTGCAAGTTTGGAAGGTGATGATTAGTCAATGATGGGGTCTTTGTAGATAGTAAAAACTCCAATGTGTGGGACCATATTTTCAGCTTTCACAAACGTTTATTTGCGTAAAAGTGAAGAACAAAACCGCGCTTTTGTCATTCTCAATACAACACTTTTGTTTTGTTTACGGGAAAAAGGGCTCTTATCAGCCGACCCCAAAAACACGCTTTTTGACTTTTTATTTTCCTTTGGGCTCTCGCAAAATATTTCACATGCAAAAGGGAGTATTTTGCAGGGTGTTTATATTACTTTGTCCCACCAAAAGCTAGTAGAATGAAAATATAGTAAATAGGACAAAAGATATAATGTATTTTAATTAACCCAAGAGAAGAGAATGAAATAAAATATAAAGGCCTTNTTTCTTATACTTTGCTAAAACATCTGAGAGCTATCATTCAAAATTATAGTTTTAATGGCATCATGTATTTAAAATAGAACATAACCTAACAATAGTTTTTCTAACTCTTTCTATATTTTCAAAAGAAAAATATTTTGATTTTCTTCTTTCTATAGGGAAACTGATGTTTGATTTTCTTAGAGCTACATGTGCAACAATAAGTGACATCATATGTAGAGATGTTAAACGAAAGGAGCTGCTCGGCTAGGCTCAATTCGTTAAGATGAGTTTGAGCATGTTTAAGACTCGTTTAGTTAACAAATCAACTTTAAGGCTCGTTTAGCTTGATAAATAATTTTTTTTACGTAATTTCTATAAGTTTTAACATAATTCAACTTTTAAGTCTTGTTAATCAGTTGAGTTCAGCTTTGGTTGAGCTTTAGTTCAGGTCATTTTTACTTTACTCAAAGGGAATTCAACAGAAATTAGTTTTAACTGCTACACTTTCTTTACATTTTGATATTCATCTAAGGCAATCTCATTTCACCATATAAACAAAAAGCACAAAAATCTATTTTTTTTTTTTTTTTGTACAAGAAAGATCATGTTGAGCCCATAGATTAGCCATTGGGAGTTGTATTAAAAATGAAGCTATTGGCATAGGTTTTGCCAGTGGTCATCATAATGCCATTTTTAGTGACTTGTCAATTAAACTCTATTACTCAAATGTTTCACCATTTCCATCTTAGTTATATAGGCTAGCTATCACATTTACTGCAAATCAAGCAATATAAAACACTATAAATAGTAAGTTGATGCAGGGTCTCATTTAAATCAATCTCATGCAACTTTTTTCTTCTTTACTGAATTTTCACCTTTTCCAGCTTTTTCCCATCTTTTCATTTCACCTTAATTATTGACAGTGTTCAACAGTTCAAGCATCAATCAATACAATTTATTTTTAACCAATAATTGTAGACAGTTATCTGAATTATGATAGTTGTAAAAATCTGGGACATATTTTAGAATAAGATATTATTTTTGTTTTTAATTAGTTTCTTTTTTTGGGATATTTTTAAGCTTACATGCATTATAAAAGTAGTATGACAGTTAAGACAACACAAATGAAGAAAAATGCTCGAGTTGAATGTTCAAGTGTTCCTAATTACATTGCATTAATTATATCTTGAGCATTGCATCCAAAATCTCTAAACTGCGCAACTAATAATGAAATTTGCTTAAGTAGGATAATAAAAAAATAAATTCTTGTGAAAAATGATACTTGAAAATTTGAAATTTGGATTAACACAAATTTAAAGTATGTTAGGATATAAGTATCAACAAAAAAATTATTTGAAATAATAACAAGTTTCAAAAGTATATGCAATTTTTGAGGCACAACTCGAATTTGTACTCTACACGTTTCTCGAGTTAAGTTGAATTTTATTTATTTACTGATCAAGTCAATATTTTATTTATTAATATTAACATATAAAAATTTAAACATACGACTCATTTAAGTTAACAGAAATACATATTTTTTTTTTTTTTTTAAACGATAGAAGAAATACATATTCATTCAAGAAAAATTTGGTATTATTTGTAACAAAACGGTTGTAGATGTTAGATGAAGCTATTTTGCTATAGTAACTAAATAAATTATTTTAGCTTTTACTAATTTCAGTTTTTTTCAGTATTTGCGCGCAAACAACACTCTGCAACCCCTATTCACCGGCACGCCCCGCGCCGGCTACAACGGCGGCGGCGCCGGTGGCGCCAGCACTCCGGGCGGAAAGACGGTGGGGAGATGGCTGAAAGAGCGCAGGGAGAAGAAGAAGGAAGAAACTCGTACCCACAACGCGCAGCTGCACGCGGCGGTCTCGGTCGCCGGAGTGGCCGCCTCCATCGCCGCCATAGCCGCGGCGACAGCGGCGGCTTCCTCCAAGGGGAATGACGAGCAGATGGCGAAGACCGACATGGCCGTGGCATCGGCCGCCACGCTGGTCGCCGCGCAGTGCGTGGAGGCGGCGGAGGCCATGGGCGCCGACCGCGACCACCTCATGTCCGCCATCAGCTCCGCCGTAAACGTCAGATCTCACGGCGACATATCAACCCTCACCGCCGCCGCCGCCACAGGTGCCCTAGATTTCAGATTTGTCCCAAAAATTGAATATTTTTTCCCAAAAAAAATAAAATATATCAATTCAAAATTCGCAGTTTCAATTTCACATCCAGATCGATCCAATTACACATACTGCAGACAAATTAATCAAATCCCTGACATTTTTTCCCCCAAATTTCACCTTCTTGAAGCTTTGCGAGGGGTGGCGACGCTGAAAGCCAGAGCCTTGAAAGAAGTTTGGAATATTGCGGCCGCAATTCCGATCGAGAAAGGGCTGAGCTTAGGCGGCGCCGCCGCCGGAGGAGGAAATAACAATCACAATAACTCGAGCAGCAACAGCTCCGGCGGCTACTGTGAAGAATTAATGCCTGAAGAGAATTTTTTGGCTGCCTGCAATCAGGAAATGCTTGCTAGAGGCACTGAGCTTCTCAAGAGAACTCGTAAAGGTAATACCTAATCGCCCTGCAATTTACGTATAGTTGCGAAAAACTGCCCCACATGTTTACAAAACCTTGCTTCATTCATTTTAGTGCTGTGAGTCTGAGTTCTTTGAAGTTTGAACACAACTGTATACAAGTGCTGAATAACCTTATCAACAAGTGATGGGACCGCATTTGTAATTTTGAATTGAACTGGGGTTTTCTTGTAATTGAGCTGAAATTTTTGTTGCTCTGCAAATTTGGTGCTGCAGGTGATCTACACTGGAAGATTGTGTCTGTTTATATTCACAGGACTGGAAATGTAAGTTTAGTCGATTTTCGTATTACAGAAAATTTACTTATTTAGATAATTTTCAGTATAAAGAAAATTGATTTTTTTTTTTCATGTTCTGCAGGTGATGCTGAAGATGAAGAGCAAACATGTAGCAAGCACCATCACCAAGAAGAAGAAAAGTAATGAACCCTAATTAAACCTCATTGATCGTAAAAACAACGGACGATTCAATATTTCATTATACAGTCGATTTTGATGCTTATTTATTTATTGTGTTTTCAGATGTCGTTGTGGATGTTTGTAAGGACATGCCCGCATGGCCAGGCCGACATTTGTTCGAGGATGGAGAGAAAAGGCGGTATTTCGGGCTAAAAACACAGGTTCGTGGAGTGGTCGAGTTTGAGTGCAAGAATGCTAGAGAGTACGAAATGTGGACACAAGGAGTCTCGAGGCTTCTTGCTTTTGTTGCAGAGAAGAAAAAGAAGCATTACAAGTAATAATGTAATGGTTTGTGTAGCTTTGAGCCTTTGAATGTTTACATATTTGTGTTTAGCTGACCTAAGTTTGTTTGTAAGTGGTATTGTTGTTATGCCTTAGGCTTTTGTTATTTTATGTCACCTCCTTGCTAAGTGTTGCTTGTTTGATATTATTATTACTATTATTATTGTTATTATTTTTATTTTTAGTTGCTTGTTCATCTCAAAGCTAAAGCAGCTTTCTTATAGCATCTCCAATGCAACTTTTGACATTATAAAAAGTCATCTATATCATCAACTTTTGAAAGTGTCTCTATTTTTTTCTCCAATGCATCTTGTCATGAACTCTTTCATGATGAGGTGGATGTCATTTAATGTTGACAATGTTGAGCACACTTTCTAATATCTAACACCATGTTAAACATGATGACTCATCAATTTACTTTATATTTATTTTAATTTTTTTTTTTTTTGGTATCAATGAATTATTTAATTGGTCCAACTATACAAATAACTTTTTATCAAATTGATGCATTGGAGATACTAGTTTCATTAAAATTTTTAGTCTTTTAACATTATTCCAATGTAGATTAACATTACAATTACTAATTGACATGTGTTAAAAATAATGATCTTTCACACTTATAGCATTGGAGATGCTCTTAGCTTGAGACATACTCACATGGTGTTGGATAGGCTTCCCTATTTGATAGTCTGAATTTCAAACTGAATATTTGATTAGCACGAACTTTGATGATTATTAAACAATTATCCAGATATAGACGAATACAAACTTTGACGAACTACACGAACAAACTCAAACTTTATTTTCCACTCGAATAATGAACAAACGAACATGAATAATATTTGAACATAATCAAACACGCGAATAATGTTCAAACATAATCAAAACAAATGAACATGAATAATATTTGAACATTATCAAACACGCGAATAATGTTCAAACATAATCAAATACGCGCTCAAAATGTCCAAATTCAGAGCGAGTCCAAACTCAGCTCACTCTAGTTCAATTTGATTACAACACTAATTTGATAGCCTTAACTTGAATATTGAATTAAATTTGCGACACAGCTTCTCTATTTCTCAAAGTTCATATCCTTTGAGATATTACAAGTTTTCTCCATGCGTCACCTTCTGAAGAGGAACTCCAGTTTCCGAGCAGCAAAATTAGGGGAAGAAAAAAATATTACCATAAACAAAAAGTCCCTCAAATGTATTTCACAAATTCAAACTCAGACAAAGTTCATACGGTAAAGGAATTCAAAATCCCTCCAGTACACAAATATCATTCTCACAATTCCAAATATATTAAAAACTCAGTCGTCAGCCTTTTCTTCCTCAGCAGACTTAACAGCTTCATTCTCTGCCGCCTTTTCTTCCTCAGCAGATTTTACAGCTTCATTCTCTGCCCCCTTTTCTTCCTCAGCAGATTTTACAGCTTCATTCTCTTCCGCCTTTTCTTCCTCAGCAGATTTTACCGCTTCATTCTCTGCCGCCTTTTCTTGAACACCTCCATCATTCTCTTCCCCAAGTCCCGATTGTTCACTTTCCATCTCATTAGCACCTGAAACTTCTACTTCCATAGGTTTTTCTTGCATAATTGCATCATTCTCTGCCCCAAGTCCCGATTGTTCACTTTTCATTCCATCACCACCTGAAACTTCTACTTCCATAGGGTTACTCTCACATTCCTGAACATGCTCAGGCTCAGCCTCAGCCTCAGTCACTACAGGGGCATTTCCGTCACTTCCGTTATTCTTCTTCTCCGCCATTATTTCTGCCTCTCGTTCGGCCCGCAACCTATACGCATTCATCAAATTCTGCAGCCTCTCTTGTTCGGACAAAAGGTCGGCATATTTTTTCTGCAAGACGTGCTCGAGCTCCTTCTGTTTCTGAACCTCTTCCCATAAGTTGCTAACTCTGTGAGTGGCCGATACCTTCTCCTGCGTTTGCAGTGCCCGGAAGCACTCGAGCTCGGTTCCAGCAGTGTCCATCTGCTTGAAATCTGACTCGATTTTGGTCCACAGCTTGGCGGCTCGCATATGGTAGCCATTGGTGAGGACTTTGATCTTCTGCTCCTGACGTTGGGCTTTCTTGGCCTCATCATCCATAGTTTTCTTAACATTCTCAAATTCGTCCTGAAGGGCCGCCAGCTTGTCGGTGTTGCTGGCGACGCTCGAGAGCCCGTAGGTGGAACGAGTTGGGAAGTATGTGATGTCGTCCAGACAAGTTTTGTGGGCCTCCACGTAGCTTTCGAGAGGTTCGTTCTCGTGGCCCATTGTGACGCGCAGGAACTCGGCCTCGTCCTTTATTAATTCGTTGGCCTGTGTGATTATGAGTTATTAGTGTATATATGAAGGGACCGAAAAAGTGGGGATTTTGAGTTTTGATATTCAGTAAGGTAAAAAATGACAAACAAATGTAAATGATCTTCTTGATAAAAATCGAAAAGTTGGGTGTGGACGAAGTGGTGTTTGGGTATCAAAGTAAATTATGAGTCACTGTTTTTTCAGTAAACTAATATATGTGTGTATCTGTGCTGAGGCCAGTGGAGAAATCCATGACCATGTCAAAGGCCACAATCACAGACGCTCACAACTGACATAAATAAGGACGAGTATAATAGGCCTTGAAAAAAAATCACACAACAATATTCGCAGAATATATTCCAATAATATTTAAAAAATGAAGCAGTCACAAAGGTAACATTATAGTTTCACATCAGTGATGGTAATGATATACTATTGGCCGAGCATATGGGAAGGTAAAATAATTTGAAGATACTATTATCTTTCCGAAGGTATTCCACAGTTTCAAACATAACTTCAGAAAGGGATAAATATTCTCACACAGATGATTGAACTTTGAAGCTCAACCGAAAATCCAGATGGAACAAACGAATTCACTCAATAAAATAAGAACCTGTGCAACACTGAGTGCAAGCTGAAGGACGACAATGTGCAATTTGCAATGGCTAAAATGACCTTTCAAATCATGAATGTTTTTGCAATTCAATGCAATGCTTAAAATTCAACAATATGCCACTTCAGTAACTCAACCGAACATTAACATTAGGTTGTAACACGAAAAGAGCTAGGCAATACACAATATAATACATATGTGTAGATAGATGCCTATTAAAACTTGAAACTGGAATTCAATCACGTACCTCTTTTAGCTCATCTTCCTCAAACTCGTCAATTAACGGCACAGACTGAGACTTTCCATTCAAAGCACGCTTGCCACCTTTCTTCTTCTCCTTGGTAGCTTTCTCGTCCAGCGGGTATTTCGCATTATCATGCTCCAGCAACAACAAAAGCTCCTTCCTCACCAGTTCATCAGCCTGCTCAACCAAAGTTGGGGGCACAAACGAGCTCTTGTCCTCATCAGCTTTAACCAGCGAGCTTCTAATAAGCTCCACCGCAGCTAACGGAGGCCTCGGCAGCTCCCTCTGCAGCACTTTAGACCTTTTCTTGAGCAAAGCCTGCTGCCTGGCCTCCTCTGCCGCCTTCTCTCTAGCAATCCTGTCCGACATATCCTCCTCCATTTGCTCCTCCGGCTCCTCATCCTCCTCAGGAATCGGCTGCGCCACTATCTGGTACTCATTCTTCGGCTGCGGAAGATTTTTCAGTCCAGAAATAAGCTCCTTTCTCAAATCCGACTGCCTCGACCTCCCTCCCTCGAGCATATCCATGTCCTCGTTAATCCGAAGCTCATCCCTCATCGGGGTTCCCTTCGGAGTCATATTTAGCGAATACGCGTCTCGTGCGGGCGTACCACCCATACCAATCCTGGGAGTCAAGCCAGGTGTTGCCGCTGAGGGAGTCAGCAGTGGATTTGGAGTCGAGACATCCTTTTTCTTAGGGGTAACTCCGGAAAAATCCGAGGGGTGAAGCATCGGGTTATCCCCTCCGAGCAGCGGGGTCTGCGACTGAGTCAGCCTCCGCTGGTTCTCAGCCTCCATCATGATGGCGTCCTGCTTGCCAGCTGGCGTCCTCTGTGGGGTCCGCATAGGGGTCGACACCCCCTGCCTCGGCGTCTGGGCATAGCTCGCCAGCAGCGCGCGCGTGGCAGCGTTCCCCTCCGTCAACTCCTCGCCGCCCAAAAGATCGCTCGCAATCCCTATCTTGGCGATTGCCTCCAGCTCGTGGTCGGGTATCTGAGGGGCCGGGAGGATAAGTTTGGACCTCTTCCGAACGGCTTCCGGGTCGTTCAGCCTGTTCGCCTGAAGAATCGCTGACGGAGCATCCTGCCTCTGCGCGATTTTGTTCCTGGCAATGTCCTGTTTCCTCAGCCGAGCTTCCCGGTCAACTCTCCTCTCGCCCTCGAGCTCCTCGATGGTGGTCGGGAACTTGACGAGCTCGGCGGGCCGTTCCTCGTCGGCCACGTCGTAGAACCCCGGTGGCGGCTTCTTCTCGAATGGGATCTCGGCATTGTAGTCGATGCCGCGTCTCTTTCTCTTGCGATGGCGAACGTCGATGCCGGCGGCCTTCAGCTCCCGCCTTTTCTGCAGAGAGGCGAGCCTCCGGGCCTCCTCCAGCTGCTTCTCACGGGCTTTCCTCTTCGCCTTCTTGCCTCTGGTGTTGGCCAAACGGGCCCGGGCTTCGGAGAGCATCTCCTTCTCGTCTTCGTCCATGTCCACTGGGTCGGGACGCGCGGGCTTGGATTCTGGGTTAGGGTCAATTTCTCCAGGGCGGAGTTTTCGCGGGTCGTCCCCAGGCTCGTAGTTCTCGTCCTTAGCGCAGGCGGCGTCGAGGAGCTTCTCGTAACGTTCGAGGCACTGAGAAGGGGTGCGGCCGACGATGGGGGCTATTGTCCTCCACTGAGTGGGCATGAGTTTCGCGAGGTGCAGTAGTTTCTCGTCTTCTTCTCTAGTCCATTCCGTCTGCAATTCAAGAATTCTTCGTTGTCGTCAAGCTTTTTGAAAAATATATGTTTATACAAAAGGTTAATCTAATTGAGAAGTTTCTTAAATCGAAGAACTTCAATAGTATTTGAATTGCGTGAGGCAGCAAGTCATTGTGATTGATTGTGAGAGGCGGTAGACAAACAATTTGAAATGCATCACGCATGTTATCATTATAATTAAAAAAAAAAAAAGTAATATGCGTGCGATACATGTTTGATCGTGAGGCCATTCAAGTTTACAAGTAATTTTCTGAAAAACCAATATATACAAGCTTCAAACTATTTCAACATCACGAAGTAAGGGAAACAGAAAACAGAGAAAAGCACTCCATTTTCTAATTTTTAAAATTTCAATGGAGGTAAGAACCTTAAAGGTCTGAATGTACTAATTTGACTTGAGAACTCAATAGAATAAATCTCAACAGACTCAAAATCATCAGCTTCTTATAAATCATCAACAGCTATTAGATATCCTATCAGAAAGTTTGGAAATCTTCCCAAACTTCATTACAACTCCCTTTTATCAAATTATGCTCAATCCTGCATCTTTAAGTTGTAAAACCTAACATTCAACCATACATTTGCCCCGTGCCCTCCCCTCCCCTAAGTTATCCATTTCCCATTCCTTAGCTTGCAAAGTTCGAGCTTTTAATCTAAAAAATGCAGCTTCAGACGCAGTCTTAAAGATACATACAACAGAAAACAGGAACCAAAAAAGAAAAAAAAAAGAAAACAAATCCAGAACCCTAGAAATGTCGAAAACAGAATCGAATCAAATATACCTTTTTGATGGAGGGATCGAGCCACTCGTACCATCTCGCCTTGCACTGCTTCGCCGATTTTCGAACCAGCAACGAAGAAATCCTGGCCCACTGGTTCTTGCCATACTTCATGACCGCCGCCTTCAAGATCTCGTCCTCCGTGTTCTTCCATACTCCACCCTTGATCATAATCCTCATCTTTCCGTCTTAAATTAATCTAAGCAATCAGCTCAATTGAAGATAAATCTGCGAAGGGGTGATTCTTTAGGGTTTTTTAGGGCTTTGTAGCGCGTTCTCTCTCTCTCTCCCTCTTCTCTCTCCCTCTCTCCTATCTCGGCCGTACCCAAGTTATAGCGTAGTGCTGATTGACCCGATAAAACGGGTAAGGATCCGAATCGGGTTTTCTTTGTACAAAGGGCTGGGTACCCGTTTGAGTGACTATGTTAGCCTCTTGGCAATTTTAGGAAAATTTGCGTTAAAAATTCAGTTTTCCCACGTAGTATTGGATGACTCAACTTATGGAATCATTCATATTTATTCACCAATAATGTATTGACACCCGTTTGAGTGACTATGTTAGCCTCTTGGCAATTTTAGGAAAATTTGCGTTAAAAATTCAGTTTTCCCACGTAGTATTGGATGACTCAACTTATGGAATCATCCATATTTATTCACCAATAATGTATTGACACTTATCACAATTTGAACACGTGTCGATACATTAAGTGGTGGATGGCTCTATAAGAAAACCATCCGAGGACTCCATAAAATTTTTGGTTAAAAATTATCATCTTTAATATTTACAATTTTTTTTTGTACAAGAAAAGAGGCGAAGCCTAACGGACACTAAAGCATCACACGACATGGATAAACCACGTCTAAGATATCATGATCAAGCCAATGACTAAGTTCCCGCGGCGAGGTCAGAAGACGATGATAACCAACCGGAACATCAACAACTAGCGAAGCTAACGTATCTGCCGATAAATTTCTTTTCCGATAAATATGGGACAAACGAACACACAACTCCTGCCTGAGCAACTCACGTATGGCCTGAATAATGCTTCCATGAAGACAAGGTTATCCTCAGTCCCCGTCACCATAGCTACGACACTACTACTTTTAATCGCTATCAATTAGCTACACGAATCTAACTATTTAACAAATGACTGAAAAAGTTAATGAGCTTATTTGAAAATACTTTTCAAATAAACTTTTGATTTCAAAATTCATTTTGAGTTCTAAAATTCATTCGGATAAAATAAATTATGGTTGATGCTAGGGGTGGGCGCGGTTTGAAACTGTTCGGAATTTGACATGTCTCGGTACCATACCGGCATTGTCTAAAACGGTTCAGTACCAAAAACGAAACAAAGATAAAAGAAAAACCTTTTAGAACTTTATTTTTCAAAACGATACCATTTCAGTCTGGTTGGGTATGGAAAATTTTGGGTTTTTCTTTTCCAGCACCCCTAGGCTAATTAAAAATGAACCTATAGATTATGGATAAATTGGACACCAAATCCGTTCTATTTGCAGAAGTCCGATTCTTAACGGAATTTAAAATTGCTAAAGTATTTAAAACGTAATAATTTCTCAAAGAATTTTGTCTTAATACAATTATTAGGATTCTTCGAAAATTGCCATATTTTTTATTTTATTTTCATTAGTAAAAGATATCTTTTTTCTCCCTTTTTATATAACAGATAATGAATATGATCCTTTACAGACTTGTTTAAAGGAGGCAAAAAAATATTTGACCTAATTTACCATAACTCAAACACTATAGACTTCATTTTACTGCAAATCCAGTTACTATTGATTATGAATCTGTCAATTAACTTTGACATTTACATGTAGAATGACTCATTTTACATTCACTTTGCCCTCCTTATTTATTAACATAAAAACTCATCCACTACATATTTATTCATAGTTAGAAGAGAACTATCCATCCATGACGTACAACTTTCTCTGTAAGATAAAAAAAAAAAATACTGAATACATTTAGAAAATATCAAACCCATACGTATACATACATACAGACAGCAAAAATGGCGATTTCTCAGCTGTCAGCAGCTCTGAAAACGGTCATAAGCGAGAGGAAGAGGTTAATCACATCCAAATACAAAGCAACGGCAGCCCATATGTACTCGTCATACGTGTAGCGTTTGATAAGGTTATCCGTGTCATATATGATGTAACCACAGAAGATTATCGAGGCAAGGCAGCCATAGATCATCACGCTTATTCGACCTAATGGGAAAAAGATCTGCAAACACGAAAAAAAAAATCAACATTCAGTTCCAAATCGTAATGAAACTCGCTAATTACGAAACTTTTGCAAAATTCAATTAAGTGCACAATGTATTGTTATTAGAAGTTTCGATGTAAATGATTCGTACTTGTATAAGTGCAAACAGCATGAGAACCATAACAGCACCAAACAAGAATGGCCCCAAGAAATTGAAGTCATGGCCTCTCTTTGCAGCCCAAAATGTATATAGAGTGAGACTAACTACCACAACAGCGGTTAGGATAACAGATTCCAGAATGACTTTCCCTGCAAACCATTCAATTTGTCATAGTCATTGTCAAACGTCAGATAATTTGCAAACACAATTACTAAATTCGATGAGAAATTTTAAAAAATGAGGAACAAACAAAAATCCCATTTTCGAATCTAGGGACCATCCACCACTAATGTTTCGATTCTTGAATAGATACTGAATTACTTACCACCCTTTACTAAAACAAGGAAGCCCTTATTGTAGCTCTCGAGTTCCCATAAAATTAATGTTTCGATTCTTGAATAGATACTAAATCTTACGACCCTTTACTAAAACAAAGAATCCCTTATTGTAGCTCTCGAGTTTCTATAAAATTAATGTTCCGATTCTTGAATAGATACTAACCCTTACCACCCTTTACTGAAACAGGGAAGCCCTTATTATAGCTCTTGAGTTTTTATAAATGAAACGGTGACTTCAATTTCAAAATAGCCTCAATACGTTTACTTGTATCCACGTTCAACAATCAAAGCCACACTAACCACAAGATAACAATCGAAAGTGCCAAAACAGTTTAGTCATAAACATATCAACAATACTACAACACTATTATAAAATCAAGAAAAGGTGGCCAATGTATTCTCCGAAAGGCGTTCATTAACAACTGTCCACTTGAGTTTCACGAAATTCTGTTAAACAACCTTTAGGATTCACATTTTCAATCATAATTATTCAAAACCATAATGAAGAAAAAAAAGGAATCACTCACCACTGGTGAAAGCACAGGTCAACCCCACCACAAACGCCAGGGACACAGTAAACAGCCCAAGCAAGAAATAATTCACAGGGTGCTTCTGGTAATAATAATACAACGGACACAACACTGCAAAAAGACACAAAAAAAAATACAAAATCATCATAAACCAATATACCCCATCAGAAAACTAATCAAAACCCATAAACTGGAGCCGAAAAAGAAAAGGCGAACATACCAATGAAAGGGGTGATGATAAGAACAATGTACAAAGCCAAACCGGCGCCGGTGGTGGCGAAGAACCGCGAAATCGGGTGAACCGAAACAACAACGGCAGCGACCGCAATCGTGAGCAGCAACTGCACACTGATTATCGTGTATATCTTCCGGATGAAGGACCAACGGAGCTCTGGATTCTCCAGCATCATCGGGTACAGCGGCCGTGATCCGGCTTCCACGTCATCTTTCCGGTACGGCTGGTTCCACATCCTTCGGGCGGCGGAGTGAAATTCCGACACTATCACTTCAAAATCGACTGAAAAAATCGAAACTTTTTTGGTAAATATGAGGAATTTTCTACTCGGCGGTTGTTGGGTTTACGGCGGTTTCGAATATCTTCGCGGGGAGGGCAAAATTTATGGAATATTGAGAGAGGGAATGAAGGGGTTGAGAAGAAGGAAAAGGAAACTTCTTGATTTGTCGTGTTCGAGCTTGAAGGTTGGTACTGACACGTGTCGCTACCAGAGCGAATTCCAGAATTCTCCTGATTGGTTCCAAAAAATAATAACTGAAATGTAGACATAGTTTGGAATAACTAAATTTGGAACCCAAACTTTTGCCCAAATTACACAATTGGTGCCTAATAGTTGGGAATTTGTAATATTTAAGGGTGGGTTGGAAAATATAAAAACTTGTTTGCAACGAAATAAAATTGTTACTACAAATTAGTGGCGAAATCAAAAAGTTAGTTGAGAGGAGGCAAAAGACATGACATAATTTGTAAAAAATAAAAAAAATGCATAAAAAAAAGTTAGCTTATAAGTACAACTGTTCGCGGTGATATGACATGGCCTGAAATCGTTGCATAATGGTTTCATTACTAATTTTATCAAAAACAACTTTTTCAACGTACAAAACCATACAAGCCTTAAGCCAATCATCTTCCATTCGGTTGCGTAGTCGACTTTTTATGATCTTCATTGCAGAAAATGCTCTCTCCACAGTAGCAGTAGCAACCGACAATGTCAACGCTAAAGTAATAAGCATACATATCAAATGATATGTCATGTGTCTTCTAGTTTCCATATCCGTACGTTTAAAAAAAAAATAAAAATTAAGTTTTAAACATTTAATTGTCTATTAAGTATTAACTATTTAACTTAATTTATTATTTTATTTAACAAGTTGTCCTACCAAGTGACTTTTGAAAACAAAAAATTTGGGGCTGGGGGTGTAAAAATAAATTTTAGAGGTGGGCAAGTTAAATTTTTAA
>BKCP01000001.1:3913028-3927878 GCA_008636005.1 Striga asiatica
AAAAAAAAAAAAAGAAAAAAGAAAAAAGAAAAAATCTATTAAGACCAGAAGTCTGAGCATGAATATATACACATGCAAATGTCATTACGTTTCTGCATTTGCTGCTTATAATATAGTACTCAATTACTACAGAACATATCATCAAAGCTAGAAAAAGAATTTCCAAGAAACTGTCTCAATAAGTGAGATGGACCGATATTTTAAGTGATGATTACCTGAGAAAGGTAGTTTCATGTCAAGATTGCACGTAACACGGTCTTCTTGGTATTCTCTACGCCCTTGATGAGTTGCATAATCGCAATTTTGTGTGGAATTTTCGAAAGATTTAGGAGAAAAAACCCACTGAGAACACTCGGGCGAGCTGAAAACAGCAAGAGCCCCACCTTCTTCATATGCCATCATACAAGACACCGAGACCTCATGAACAGCATATAAAACCGAAAACAAGAAAGATATAATAAACACTGAGAACAAAAGCCACTTCATCTTGAAGAAGTTCATTCAACGCTCTGAAATCCTGCAAAAACCAACACGAAAAAATTTCCAGCACAATGAGACACAAGCTAAGACAACATGGATAATCAAAGAGGATTGAGGCTCATATATCATTTAGGAATTAAAAAAATAAATAAAAAATTGATTGAATTTACAATGTTAGTAAAGTTAGTTATTTGTTTCTGCAATTGAAACAGGACACGATGGCAACTTTTGCCATGTAGGATGACACGTCAGCATTCCAGGCCCGTATCCCGGCCCGGTGATTCATCTTGCAATTTAAAAATGCAGCATTTGTGTATATTATTGTGATTTCGAAAAGGTTTAGTTTCGTTTGCAGACATGAACAAGGTCATGCCTTTTTTAGCAATTAGTCATATTATTGTTTACGGCATTTAGACAAACACATAACATGCAAACACTGTCAGAAATTTTGAAACTTACTATTTAGAATATCAATTCCCAAAGCAATCACTCTCATTACTTCAAGCTGACTTAATCTCCACCTGTAGCCGGCGATTGTAAACAAAAACCCATATTTAGAGCATATGGACAATCATTCTTACTTGGTTAAATGAAATAATCTCGACCCACGCAAATGTAAAACTATTCCGAAATCATGATACATGCTGTATGATTCAATACCTGTAAACAGAAAAAAATGAAATCCGGCCACAGATGATTTTCCGGCGGTTGTATAGAGATGATCCTGTTTGAGGTGGCTTGTGGTTGTTGAAAATCTTGCTTCTTTCACCTGTAAACAACACAAGTTAGTTTTTGTTTGATATAGTTTAAAAAATTGGGTCTTTTTGTGGAATTTTCCCATTTATTAAACTAGTACGTGGATCATGCGACATGGTGAAAAACATTGTAATTCTATTATAATTTAAAATATAAATAACAATAATAATGATTTACTAATTATTTTTTAAATAGTACTAGATCGAATAGTCCGACCAAGTGGACTGCGAAACGCTTTATCCATTGGACTTCGTTTGAATAAAATGTTTGTTTGCGAACCTATAACACCAGTCACTCGAACTACTAGGATTTGTACAATTTTTAAATAAATTTTGTAACACCAACAAAAGAGAAGCTATGCCGACTGATGCAACACTCAAAACTATCTTACAAATGTTGTGACTATAGTCCTTCACATGTACGTTTAGCCGGTTCCACCAAAATCATATAAAAGAAATACCCGTCCTCTTCCCGATTCAACAGTTGTCACAATCTTTGAATATATCCCCCTTTGTTCATCAGTCATATTTTTTAGAAGTGCTTCGATAGATAAAGCCTTTCGATCATAATTCGGTTCATGCAATACCAAACGTTAGAACTAGTATAGATGTTGTCCTTGTTCGAAAAACGCATAGTAAAAAATTTTCGAAGACTTGATCCGCGTCTCAATAATGTCTAAATATCTTCAAGAACTATACTTTTTATTTCTCCATCGCTTATCTTCAGACCTGAACAAGAAAAATGAAATGACACTGTTAAACATTACATTTGAAAAAAAAAAACAATAATACTTATTTAATATTATATAGTATTTGATTATAGACACAAATCGTAATATAATGAATTATTGATATGAAAAACAATATATATAATCATTGTTGAAGAGCCTGTATAGTACGTCTCAAACAGAAACTGCGAACACTTTTCCACACTTCCCCAGATCTACCCGAAGAACCAGAAACCAATTAAGAGGCAACCACTAACTTGCGTCAATTATGCCATTAATGTACTCTTGATTATCACCCAACAAACCGCGATCATAGCAAAAACATACAACAAATACTGAACGTCGATAGTCTTCATGTAATCCTCATGGCAAGTTGCTCCACGTACAACATTAACCAAGCACCTCATGGCAAGTTGATCAAACCGTTCACTCTACATTTTACTTCATATAAAAAAATCTTTTTATCCTCTTTATTTTAATATCAAAATATAGTTAAATTAGATATATTATTTTATTTACGTATTTAATTATTCTAATTATAGTCATACCATTGATAAAAATAAAAATTTAAATAAACATAACAATATTTATATATAAAAAAAATATTTACTAAAACATGTATCTAGTATTTACTAAAATACTAATGAAATTTAAAGAAAAAATTTAATTTGTAATCTAAGTCGTAGATTATATTATAGTTTTTTGTATTTATTTATACACAATTTGTAAAAAAGCATATACTGAAGAAAAATAAAAGAAAAAATTGATACATTTATAAAATTATATTATAAATTTGATGGTATTTATTAACTTAATACATACAAAAAAATGTATATATATGGAGAATTGGAGATATAATCTGGTTGAGGTGGAGAGAAATTTGAAAATTTCACGGGACTCATTATATATTCATAAAATTAAAAAATAGAAAATTCGACACCATTCTTCATCGACATGAAGGGAATTGTGTGAAATTAGGTTTATACTTCATAAAATTCATTTAAAAATTTTTAGAGTGATTTGAATTTCAAGAGTTCTTGGGGACAAAAAGCATGGTTATTTAAATTTTAAATATGAAAGGGTAAACAAATTATTTATGAAATTGAATTCATTTCATTTCAAGTACATCTAAATATATTTTGACTACTAATACTTATTTATTTATTTTGTAGTTATAGATTTTATATTTCTGCTTATGTTTGTAGGATGTTCTGTGGCAAGAATCACTACCAAAACCAATTTTTTTGGATCCTATTCGGCCCGATTAGCTGAACCAGAGCCAAACTCAGACTTGGCTCGGTTAGCAAATGGCCAAATTGGTCGACCCAAGCAAAACCTAAGCTTTGGATCTAAATGGTCGAATCCCAATTTATAAGTGTTTTGTCTCTTTTCATGGATTTTTTCTTGGGTGGATTTTTTCTCGGTGTTAGCTGTCTTTTCCTCTTGGTACTAGTGTAAATCCAAAGTGATGCAAGTCCTTGTGATCTTATACCAGCGTTAAGTATTTATACAATATTTATCCCTCTCTGTATATTAATTGAGAACGTGCTGAGCCTATATGGCAGGCTCGCATGCTTCGGGATTCTATGTGGCAAAAATACATGCTTCGTTATTAGGCTTGAGTAGATTTAGTTTACTTTTAATCCATATATATTTAGGTTCGGATTATCTATAATATGTTGATTATTTATGGTAAGGGTGGGCGCCGACCGGGACGGTCTTGGATTTGACTTGTTCGAATACCCATCCCACTTTTATGAATCCGTTCATGAACGAGGCACCGTCGCCACCAATGTAATACATGGGTGTTGTACTAGTTATTTGTTAAAAGCAAAATTGATTGGTCGACCAGAGCTAACTCCCAAGTATCATGGCTTAATTGCATTAAAAAACTTAACCTTTTATTTAATTGCACATAAAACTTCACCTTTTTAACTTGGCAAAAAAATACTGAACTTTTAATAAGTATTGCAATTGTGTCTCGGAATCACATTCCGGACATGGCATGTCGGTAAGTTGACGTGGCACTCATCAGAAAATGAACCTCCATGTCACACCCCACGTCATCTATTCTTCTTCCCCATTTTCGCAGCCCAGCCCAACCATTCTTCTTTTTTTCTGAGAATAGTTGGGATGGGCTGCAAAAATGGGGGAGAAGAATAGATGACGTGCTGGTGTGACATGGAGGTTTATTTGTCTGATGAGTGCCACGTCAATTTACCGACATGCCATGTCAGCGTCACTTGGCCGGAATGTGATTTCGAGATACAATTGTAATATTTACGAAAAGTTTAGTATTTTTTTGCCAAGTTAAAAAGGTGGAGTTTTATGTGCAATTAAACAAAAGGTTATAATTTTTAATGCCATTAACCCAAGTATTATAGACGAATTCATTTCAAATTTCAATTCAATTTTTCTTCAAACACTTTAATCTAACAACAAAAGCTTATTTATATTGACAAAAAATATCAAATGTTGTACAAAACCCAGATAAGCAAAAGAGGAAGAAGAGAAAAACAAGATGATACAGAGGTTTTTCAAGCGACATTAAGAAGGGCACACACACTGCTATCAAACCTACAAGTTTCATGATTTTTTTTTTCCTTCAAAATAATTTTCACATAATTTACTTTCCAAAATTTCTGGCAAATTCTACCTAAACCATCTTTTTTTTTTCTCTTCACCTATTTTTTCCTCTTGACAAACGAGCCTCATATCAAGGCTCGTGCGTGTTGACTCGGCTATGAAGCTCTAACATTTCTTGGTGGTTAGGGTCAACCGAGAGTGCAGCTCGGCAGTCTCTCAAGGCTCCCATGACATCACCAATGTGCTCGTGGAATGCAGCTCGCAAGTGGAGAAGATGAAGATCGGCTTTGAATGCTATAGCTCTCGACAGCTCAGCAATGGCTTCTTTCTCCTTGTGGTTATCCATCAACACTGCACATAATGAATTGAATATGTTCATGCAAGATTAAGATCTGTCGTAAAAAAAAATGTGCCTGCAATTTTATGGAGTTCAGTTAAGTCTACTAATTGCGCCGGACAAGAAATGAATCTAATCTAATTACAAAAAATAAGCAAATCTTTCACAAATTATACAAAATAATTTTGTGCCTCGTTGAGGGGCATATCCTAAAAAGAAAATCACCATTTTAACATAAAAAACGTACATAAAATATGACATAAATGATGTAAGCTAATAGTAATTCTTGATTATGAAGATGATATGATTGTGTGAAAATCATGAAATTCTGCCAAGTGTAAGTTATGTCAATGTTTATGTACACTACAAAAACTACCCATCAGGATTTAGCCTAATTGCAGGGAAAAACGGTGCCATCAAAATTGCAAAGACAAATTTCTGGAGGAATTTGTACCGACAGAAGGGTCTATTCGTAATTCTTTCAGATAACTACTGTAAATATGCTAAACTTATGGGTGATGATATTGTAACTACTAATAATACCCAGAAAACATATTCACACATCAAAGAGTAGTAGCAGTACTAGTAACTTTGGGGGTCTTTTGTGATATTGAAAAAAGATAACTGGTAATTCTGTAATTTTGCTAAAACTTCTCAGTTAGTGTTTGTTTTCTAAACCTAAAACTTTGTCAGAAGAATATTAAAATCAATTACAGCACTAAACTTCAACTAAACACAAGTGTTTGCCTTTTATGTACTAAATCTGGCAGGCTAAAAAAACAAACAAAAAAAAAAGGGCAGTAGATCAAAATTTCATACAATGGCGAAACTGACCTGCAGCTCGATATCTATACGGATAAACTCGAAGAGGATCAAGACGAGTGACCATCTCAAGATCCGCCTTTGTGAGGTCACGCTCACAATACTCTGACCTCTTTTCGTAAGCAGATGCATTATTTCTTGCCTTCTCGATCAGTTTAGTCATCTCAGCGTATGCTGCATTTTTATCATTTCTTAGGAAGTGGACACGGGCCAGGCCCTGGTGGGCCCGCGTGTGCCGTATTTTGAGGGCATTGATGTAGCAATCGGCTGCAGCGTCTAGCTTTCCACAGTCGACATATACACTACCGAGATTGTTCAGGGCCTAGTTTAGAACCAGAAAGCAGATTTTAAAACATAAATAAATAAATAAATGAAGAGGCTTTAACTTGGAAGATGAGATAAATGTGATGAAAACAGATGAATTGCATCTGAAACCAAGATAAATGAATTTACAAAAACAAGCATGGGGTGAATATTTACTAAACTAAACCAAATTGCACCAGCTTTGTATATTAAATAACTCAATTCATACTCAAAATTTAACACAACTCTAATTCTCAATATTATCAATATAATTAAATAATATTGACCAATCATTCTTACACATTACATTAACTTTAATTCACTATTTATCCACTCACATACAATAACAACAACAACAACATACCCAGTATATTCCTAACAGGTTGGGGTTTGGGGGGTCAGTTGTACGCAGACCTTACCCTTGTAATTATACAAGGAGGAGGCTGTTTCCGTAGCGACCCAAGGTGCATTGCGCCGTTTGATATATTTTTTTTTTTTCTAGAAACTTCACTAATAGAAGAAGCACTAGAATTTAATTGAGCCATTTTGATCTAGTCCATTATTAGCACTATGCCAGGAGAATTGTCAACAATGACTCTTCCAGCTCCATTTGCAATGGACAAGATTTATCCACTCACATAATTTTAACTAACCATAACTTCACATCTTATATATCAACTTTTTTAAAATTAACCATGGTTAATTAAAAAAAAAAAATATCGTTTTGAGCGGATATATTTGTATCCAAGCACGCCCTAACATTATAATTAGAAGAATTACAGAAAGTGCCGATAAGGTTTATTATAATTTGAAGGATTACATGTTCCGTTTTCGTTTTGTTTCTTTCTCGGTAATTGAGCTGAATCTCAGAGGTACTTTTTGTAAAAATCCCTTAATACAAGAAAATTTCAGTAGATTTTACTTGTAGCCACAATTAGAACATTTTCCAAAAAAAAAAAAACTGTTATAAAATGCTGTAGTCTTCCAAGATTTTCCAGTTACCAAATTGGGAAAATACATTACCTGGCCTTTGCGAAGTCTATCCGAAGGGCACTTCAAAGCTTCTTCAAGAAGAGAGACAACAGTAGACGAACAAGATGGATCCTGACTGGAGTCGGCTAAAGCATAGGCTTTCAAGAAAAAAGCTTCAAAGGACCTCTGGAGATTAATAGACTCCTCAGCTTTTTGTAGCCCTTCTTCACAATGACCAGTGTCGTATAATATCCATCCCTCGTAAACTAATCTTTCAGGTTCACTTGATGCATGCTGGCGAGCCAGCTGCAAACTCCTCATTGCAGCTTCAGGACAATTGAGTCTGATAAGAATAGAAATTAAAAATACGTTAGTTTTCGAGCCAACTGATGCATAATTAAGAATTAAGAATCTGAAATTTTTATGTATGAAACCGGGTAAGCTAAAAGTGTAATACATTTAACAAAATGGCTGATTGTTTCAGGTACTAGCTAAGTATTGGCTCAAAAACAATAAAAGATAGATACTTTATTTTGAAGGAAACAAATGCAGGTACAGATAATTTGTTATAACAAAATATATATTTTTCCTTATGAATTTAATATACCACTAATTGTTCTTTCTCTGTGTGTGCGCGCAAAAGCCCGTGTGCTATTCAAAAAGGACAATAAAAGAAAAGAAATCAGGACAGGCCGAATCCTGGTTGAGCCAACTCCTGAGTCCACCCATGTTTGGCGGTTGGATATAAATTATATCCAGTTTCGTCTCATTGGATAAATATTTTTCACTAAACAAGTGATTGGATATAAAGTATAAATCAATCACTACTACACATTTCCTGAAAAAAATCATTATTCATCCACTCATATTTTAACTACCTATCATTTACAATCATTATTTTACTAATTAATTATCACACACATTTTATCTCATATCTATTCACATACTCAAAAATAATTTATTCTTCCACCCAAATTATTTTTCCATTTTTTTCATCACTTTTACCATTGAGATAAGTTTTTTTTTTTCCCCACAATTGCAAAAACATTTAGATTTTTTTACAGATACTTCAGAAATGGTTCTTGACAAAATGCAACACTACTTTTAGTTATCAAATTCAAGCCAAAATTGTTACCTTAAAAATGCATTGCCCAAATTACTGGAGACAAACAATGCTTAAATGCTGCTAGATGCAACAAAAAAAACAGCAATATCAGACACTACACTACTAAATGCACTAATAAGCAAAACCAATAAAGCACTATTTTCTCGCACAACATACAAAACCAAAAAAAAAAAAATTATATATAAGCAGCAAAAGTTAACTCACCTGAGAAGCAACAACGACTGTCTAAAGTAAAGTACTCCTTTAGCCGCATCTGATTCCAGCATCTGATATATAACAGACAACGAACCAATATCATCCACCAAAGACCACTTATCATAAAGCTGCAGCCAACAATCCGCCGTAGTCCACTTCTCCACATGCTCCCGTACAAGCAAACGAAGCTGCTTGGCCGCAACTCGCCCTCCGAGCATCCTATAACCGGGACACAACGTGAGTATCGCCTGAACATCACATAAAGCCGACTGATAATCCTCGAGCGCCAAGTAGAAACAAAACCGAAGCTCCAAACATTCCAAGGCCAGCTTAAAACCGAGCACCCGGTTAATCTCATCGAGTGCCGACTGCACGTCATGCTTCCTCATAAAAAACGCGGCCCGATACATGTAGGGGTAGGTCAAAGTGGGGTCCAGCTCACTAGCCCGATCAAGCTCCTCAAACTTATTATCATCATCATCACAGTACAACGAACGCTCCTGATGCATCCACCCGAGCGGTGGAGCGCAAGAGGTTGTTATTATTACGGACGTGATTTTCTCGTGGGCCCAGTCTTTACGGCCTCTAATGAAGCCAGCTATTCGGGCCAGGCCCGAAACGGAATAGATGTGGCCTTCAGTTAAGGCTGCTTCGAAAAGCCTTTCAGCCTCTTCGTATTCTTTTCTCATTAGATGGACACAGCCCAGTTGGTGAAATGCGATCATTTTCTGCTGACCTGTCACGGCACAGTCAGCCAACTGCTTCAGGAAAAGAACGGAAGTATTGGAGGACGAATCGGAATCTAAAGAAACCTCGGATAGTAAAGAATAGAGGGAAAATGAGGCGGGCCCCATGATGATAGACCTCTGCTGCGCGTCGAGGCCGGTTAGCAGCCTGACCACACGCTCGTCTTCCAGCAATGTGGGGAGTTCGAGGAGGAAAGCTTGCAGGCACGAGGCAGCTAATACTGGGGAATTATGATCGAGTGAGAATTCCACGAGCTCGATTGCGTCTGGGCTGGAGGAAACTAAGGAAGCGAGTTTCTTGTCACAGGCATCTTTCAGGCCTTCACAGCAGAACCTGTTTGCGAAGACTAATATCTCTAATAAAAGACGATGTGGGACATCATCGCTCAAGACTCCTCCCGTTATGCAGTAATCGTTTATCGCTCTCATTCCTAAAGGAGATATGTTGTTTTCCGAGAGATCGATGACGTTTTTGAAAGATTCTGTGAAACACCCGTTGAGCATGGCGTGAAATGGAAGCGAGAGCTCGGCTATTGCCCGCCTTTCGCAAATTACCTTCTCGTCCCCGATTTGGAACGAAACGAGACGAGGGGCAAGGATGGGATTTGTCGAGTTCTTGGAGGTTTGGGGTTGTTGCTGTTCCCTCTTAGGAAATTCGGAGGCGATATCTATCGAACCAAACTCGTTTTTGCATTTGCCGCAGGAGGAAAGCAATTCGGATATGATTTCTTCTCCTTGCTTCTTCTCGTATTTTAGCCACGCCCCGAAGATGAGCTTTTCGTAGACAGTGCTCGAGTTGAGATAGGCTGAGTGGAGGCTCCTCCTCATCAGCTTGGACTCGCGAAGGCCTTTGAAGACGTGATATTGTAACAAGTAAAGGCTCGATTTTTCGGAAGGGGGGCATGACTCGAGCTCTTCGTGAATTTGGGCCAAGACTTTAACATAATCGACGGGTTTGTAGAGTGGGAGAATCGGGGGATCCGGGACCTTGACAAGGGTATCACTGTGAAACAAGAATATAAAATATTAATAAATAAGGTCATCTACACACACAAAACATCAAACAGTTTGGAGAGATTACATACATTGAAGATGGAGACTGAGGTGAGAGTTTAGAGAGCTTTCCTCTTTCAACTTGGAGCCATGCCTGAGGATTGATGGAGCTTAACAGTGGTTCTTTACAAGCATCTGAAGGAAAACGAATCCTCATGGGACAAAGGAGATGAAGAAGGTCCCAGATCTCCACAACAGCAAAGATATAATCTTTCCTCGAAATTTCGAAGAATAAATCAACTATACAAATAAAAAAAAAAGGAAAAAAAAAAAAAGAAATGAAGAAGACTTTCACTCACAAACCACCAGTCTCCAAATCTGGGGAGCTTCCCCAACCCAAGCCACCAAAATGAAATCTTTTTAACACAATTCAATTATGCTAAAGAGCAACAGCAATTTCTCAACCAAGTAAAAAAAAAGGCTCAGATAATGATAAACATTTAAATAAATGAAAAATAGAACCCTTTAGCTTAAGAAACTCTGAACAAATGGAAGCCTTCAGGCTTCAAGGCTTAATATAAACTAAAAGAAGCCAAAAACCTACTGACGTTACGTAAGATCTCTACCTGAAATGTAACCAAAACCACATTTAAGCCAACAAATCTCCTAATAATGAAAAAATTAAATAACTAACCCACCAGAAAAAGATGAGTACTGAACCGAAATCAAGAAAGGGGCCACTAGCCTTTCGGTCTCGATTTCAAAATCCAATAACAAAGAGAAAATTAGAAACTAGTAATCGGGTACTGAGCAGCAACGTCCAGCGTGTGAATCCAAATGAGAAAAATACTTCACAACAGTGTTTCACTTTTCTTCGTTCGGTAAAAGCAAAGGTTTCACTTTTCTTCTCTCGCCTCGTCTTTTCCAATTTATCGGCGTTAAAACTTTCACTTATTTCTATTATTATAAAAATAGATGAGATAAAAATATACTTAAAACATGGAATATAATATATTAAATAATAATAAAGGAATATATTCGGAAATAATGTGTATCCAAATCCAAAGATCTCAGTACATTGTTATTGGAATTTTATGAATACCTTATTAGTCATAAAATGGATCAACTATAAACTGAAATACAAGTTATATTGGTTCAGGCTCTCTATAAATTTAGAACTCTAGTTTCTATTATGGATAAATTATCAATTCAGATTTAAATGATAAAATTTATCAATTCGAAACTTAAAAATTTATAAATTTTTCAATTAATACAAGATTCTTAAATATTTTTTTGTGATTTTAAAAACTTCATTAAGATAATTTAATTATTTAAATAAATATGTTTGATAACCAAATAAGTTAGTTTATAGCTTATTCTCTTAGATTATAAGTTTTTTATACTAAAATAAATTTCGCTTGGTAGGACGAGCTTTTTTAAAAAAGTTCGAGTTTATCTCATAAGTTACTTTAGGAAGCTTTTCAAATAAGCTAGTTAGATTTTTTATTTCAACTAGCTTAGTAGTTAATTTACCAAACACTTTTATCATATAAGCTAGATTTTCAGCTATAAGTCATAAGTTATAAGTTAAAAAATTAAAAATAATCTATAAGCTCATTTATCAGCTATCAACTAACTTATCAACTAATTTTACGGTTTTACCAAACATAGCCTAAATATTCGATGTTAAATTAAAAATGGATTTATTAATAAATTGTTTTTCTTTGTCCATTCAATAGAAGTAAATGATAAAAACTTTTAGAGAAGTCCATTTTGAAAATAAATTTATCAAAAGTGAACCTAAACAACCACTGAGAATCTTAAGGTATTTAATTTAATTTTCTTATTTTTTGTTTTAAAAAAATCTCTTAAATTTCTTATAAAGTTTCAGATTTCAAAAAAATTAATAATGTCATTCATAATTTCAAACCAACTAGTATGAGTCTCGTGCAGTGCATGGATAAGAGATATTCCTTAATATTTATAAATTAAAAATTCTTATTAAATAATATTTAGAAATAAAAAATATGGAATCAATATGTAATACAATTTACCTATATTAATTTATTGAAAATGTTATATAAAGTTTACATTGTGCAAAATTACATAAAAATATATGTTTAAATTTAGTATACAACCCGTGTGGTGCACATAACTGATAATAATTTACATTATATTCGTTTCAAAATAAGTAACATTTCAAAACTTTTATTCAGAAAATCGATTTGACTATATGTGATTGTTTAAAATAGTTATTTTGGTAAAATGTTATCATATATTTAACAAACTATGTGAATAATAATATAAATATAAAATTTCTACTTTTCATTCCTTGAAATAATTTATTATTGTATAAACTATTCAAATAAAAAAAATTAAGTAGTTGAGTAATTTATTAAATTAAATAATTGACCATTTCGTTTAGGTCCAAGTTAATATTGACCCGTAAGTTATTGAGTAATATATTAAATTATAAGTAATTTACTATTTCGTTTACGTCAAAGTTAATATTGACCCGTAAGTTATGAATAATTATTTCTAAATTTAAATAAAAATCTTTTTATTTTTTTTTCAATATATTATATACCAATTTAAACCATGCAACTAATAAAGGTAATAGCTGCAAGTTTTGTCAATATATTATATTCCAAATTTAAATCATGCAACTAATAATAAAGGTAATAGCCGCAATATTTGACCAAAATAATTCTCTACATTGATTTAGGTGGGATCTTTCAAATTTTAGCCAAAAATTATTATTCAATATAGTAAATAATTTAGACGGAAAACCAAATATTTTTTGTTGATTTTTAGTTGCTATTTCAAATAAATTCATTGCATCTTTATATATTAATAGATACACTCTCTTAAATATTAACATAATTATTTTATGTTAACAAGTGAGGACAAGACCATCAAGAAGATAAATAACAAACAATAAAATATAAAATAAATAAAAAAAATGAAGAAAATTCATTAAATTTATGCTACGATGTTATCTTGGCACGTGATTGGAGCATAAATTAACAATGGTTTTCATCTCATATATTTATTCATTTTTATTTTATTTATAACTCAACATTTTTTATTTATAAAATTTTATATTTAATAATTGATGTGGCATATAAAAATTTACCATCATATATCTGTATTTTTTTTTTCAACACGTTTTTATTTAAATTTTTAATAACCGTGTTTAAAGTCTCAAACTGATTGATTATTGACTATTTTAAATTTGTATTCAAACCCATTGATTATTGACTATTTTAAATCTCGACATAATATATTTTATATATTTTAAACTATAGTTAAATCATCTTTTGAGACACATACTGATAAAATTTCATTATTATATATGAATTTTTTTTTTTAATTTATGCTAACAATCTATATCTATATCTATATCTATATCTATATCTATATCTATATCTATATAAAGAGGTTGTTGGAAAAATACATTAATAGAAAGTTTGACCAAATAAATATAATATTTGACTTACTATTAAGGAAAGTTCAAAAAAACACATGTGAATCTTAAGTAACCAAATCTAAATCCTATTTTTTTGGTAACAAATTTGAAAATTCTTATGGCAAAATTTGAATCCCATTTTTTTCGTATCATATTTTATTGTTTTAACCAATATTTACATCATCTTTTTTGGTAACAAATTTGGAGATTCTTATGCAAAAAATATGTCAATTATTTATGAAAACAATTCTAAATACAAATTATTTAAAAACCGTGCAAATTGGATACAAATGTAGGAAGCAAATAGTTGTATAATTCTTAACCAATTTTTCCAATCTTATTGAATACTTTTTTCTTTCAAAAAAATTGTGTAAATTGGATAAAGCCACGTGCAATTTTTATTTTAAAATAAAATTGATATTTGGACGGGATGTACATTCAAAATTGTGTCCACAATTGTTGGTAACAAAAGCGATTCATCATTGATATTTAACGTCATCTTATCTAACTATTTAGAAAAAATTGTGTGCAACTTTTCAAAATTTAAATGCATCGATTTTTTTGGATTCTTATGTTTTTTCTTAACCATGTTTTACGGAGATTTTGGTAAGTTCATATCATTTTCTTTAGAAAAAAAAAACAATTGCATAAACATTAACAATTTATTTCAATTTTTTATTAAAATTATTTTCAATTCAATTTGTTTAGTACAAAAATCGGTGCAATGTTAGCAAAATTCGGTTGCATTTTTAGGAAAAATTGAAGATTTTTTTATTTGATTTAAAAAAATATTCGGATAAATTTGTTTGATAAAAAAATCGGTTTATTGGTAGGAAAATCGGTTTCATTTCCAAGAGTAACTAATGATTCTTTTCAATTTTTCTTAATTGAAATTTAGAATTAGATTTAATTAAATAATGAGTGAAAATCCCTAAAAAATCTACTTTTGTTCTACTTTAATTTTGTTTAATAAATAAGATCCTTTAATTTTTTTTAAAAAAATTATTAACTAATAACTAATAATATGCAACTTTGGATAAATTCGAACATCTATGTAGTACTTTACGTGACAAAGAATCAAATCAATAATGTTGTACATAAGGAAGTGTTTAGTAACATATAAATTTTATTTTCATGAAATTTTTAATGGCATGAGACAATTTAAATACAAAAATATCTTTTAAAAAATAAATAGATAATAAATGTTCTTGTACATCGCACGGGTACCGTACTAGTATAAATAGTAACACGCCCTTTTAGTGCAAGTCTTTTCAACCGGACCACTCCAAATTATGTGTAACCGAATTTTGGTTTGGAACATGCGAGTATTATATTTTT
>BKCP01000001.1:3927904-3948408 GCA_008636005.1 Striga asiatica
AGGGGGGGACAGACAGAATTAAAGCTAAGCACATTGAATGGTAGGGAACAATCTCAAGGTCATTGAATTACAAGGTCGTAGCCAAGATGACAAACATATGCAAAGTTTTCAACGCTTATTTTAATTTTAGCATACTGTATCAACTCTTGTTTGTACGTTCAATATTAGAGTTCAGTTGTAAAATTTGATGGAACTGTGATCCATACTCAATATTTGACTAGACTTACAGATAAATCAAAATTTTGAGGTAAAGTTGTAAGCAAAGTCGAATCTAACTACTAAGATAATGGAGTTGAATTCATAAAACTTAACTAATGTTTTTAGTCATATTCAGCTACAAATCAAATTCCAGTATTTTTGGATTCAATTGGATTAGATATTTGAATTCGCACTTTTTTTACCATTTTCTTTTTTAAAAATAAAACCTGTATACAATAATAATTACCAACAACAATTTTTTTGAGTAAATTAACCTATATGTACAAGCATGTGTACTAATAAAATAAAATTGTGTTTAAGAAACAAACAATAAAATAAATTGTATATACTAATAAATTCGAACTATGTAATATATATTTATAAATCTAAACGAATTTTTAGAGAATACAAATAAAATATTTTTTTCACTTATAATGATAGTCACCAATGCGCTATATTATATATAATAATTTATGTGAAAATAACTGATAGTTGCTTTTCTCTAAATCTACAAAGCCAAAGGGTAAGATGGTAGCATCAAAATAGATATAGGAGACAAATTGTTTCAAGTAAAAGTTGAATATTTTAGAAACCAATTGATTCAAAAAATCAAAACCATATATAAAGTAAAAGTTACAGAGAGGGTCCCAGATACAAAATGGGATGTTTGTATTGTCACTCAAATAAATCCTCAGAATATGCGTCTCTTCATATATAATTAGCTCGACTTAAGGCGAAATCTATATATATATAAAGAGGTTGTTGGAAAAATACATTAATAGAAAGTTTGACCTAATAAATAAAACAATTGACTTACTATAAATGAAAAGTTTGAAAAAATACATGTGAATCATTAGTAACAAAATCTGAATCCTATTTTTTTGGTAACTAATTTGGAAATTCTTACGGCAAAATTTGAATCCCATTTTTTTCGCATCATATTTTATTTTTTGTACCAAAATTTAAATCATATATTTTGGTAACAAATTTGGAGATTCTTATGCAAAAAATGTGTCAATTATTTATGAAAACAATTCTAAATACAAATTAACTTAAAGACCGTACAAATTGGATACGAATTTAGGAAACAAATAGTTGTATAATTCTTAACCAATTCTTCCAATTTTATTGAATAATTTTTTCTTTAAAAAAAAGTGTGTAAATTGGATAAAACCATGTGCAATTTTTATTTTAGAATAAAACTGATATTTGGACGGGATGTACATTCAAAATTGTGTCCACATTTTTGGTAACAAAAGCGATTCATCTTTGATATTTAAAGTCACCTTATCCAATTATTTAGGAAAAATTGTGTGCAACTTTTCAAAATTTAAATGCATCAATTTTTTTGGATTCTTATGTTTTTCTTAACCATGTTTTACCGAGATTTTGGTAAGTTCATATCATTTTTTTTTGTTAAGTTCATATCATTTTCTTTAGGAAAGAGACAGTTGCATAAACATTAACAAATTGTTTCAATTTTTTATTAAAATTATTTTCAATTCAATTTATTTGGTAAAAAAATCGGTGCAGTGTTAGGAAAATTCGGTTGCATTTTTAGGAAAAATTGATGATTTTTTATTTTGTTTAAAAAAATATTCGGATCAATTTGTTTGATAATAATCAGTTTATTGGTAGAAAAATCGGCTTCATTTTCAGTAGTAAATAATAATTCTTTTTAATATATGTAGAAAGGTTGTTGGAAAAATACTTAAATAGAATGTTTGACTTATTAATTAATTTGTTTGACTTACTAATTTAGGAAAATTTGTTAAAAAGCACGTGCAATTTGAGTAAAAAAAATGAGATTTTAAAAGCAATATTAGAATCAATTTCTTAACAAAAAAACCGGGAGGATGATGTTGAATTGTGGATGAGGATAATGTCAATTGATTCTTTCCGAATTGAAAGGTCACATGTGAAATATATACACCAAGGATATCTAATTTATTAGTTAGTTAGGGAGCATAATTGTAGGAGATCAAAATATATCAATATAAATGTAACATCAAGCCATATAAAACAAGTTACGTTATAAGTAATTTAAACATTCTTCGTAAATTTTAAATTATTATATATAATAAATCCTTTGTTTTTTTATATATTAATAGATACTACCTCCTTTTTTTTAAATGTCATTTTGACTTTATTTCTTTTCGGAGGGTAGGCATCAACCAACTCACGGATTGAGCTTGCAATAACATTAAGCACTTTTTTCCCATGAACAATTAACCAAATAAATGACGTTTTGGATATTTTGTACATATTTTTTCATTATTACCTCAATCTAGCTAATAAATACACTACATCTTTTCATATTCATTCTTCATCTTTTCTCAAAACATCCATCTCTATTCTCATTAATGAGGGTTATTATTTACAAAAAAAAAATATCTTAATTACTGTGCAACTTTTCAAAACGATACTTATTAAAAAAATGAGGGAGTACTATATATGTACTTATATATCTATATATATATATATATATATATATATATGTATATATTGAAAGAAGTTGATTAAAAAATCATTTATAGAAACTTGAGAAAAAATTTGAGTCAAAACCTTTGACTTAGTTCTTTTGGAAATTCAATCTAATATTATAAAATAACAATAGGGATTTACTTTAAGTTGAAAAAAAGTTCTCGCCTAAAATTTTAGATTTTACTACAATTTATAACTTTTTTTTAAAATTTTTGAAAAATTGGGAGTTGATTTGTAATTTGAATTATAGCGCCGACGTTGGATGTGGCCGAGTCTATCAATGAGTACATGACATCATTGAATTTGTTGGATGGTCGTATGTACTTGAGTTCTGACAGTACATGCAAATCGGATTCTAATAATGATTTTTTGTCTGATCTCCATACGCCTGAGTTTTTGAATAGTATCAAGTGTTCCGGAATACCGAACCATGAGTTGTATTTGAAAATTGGAACTCCGGTCATGTTGTTGCGGAACATGGATCATTCTATGGGTTTGTGTAATGAGACACAATTGGTTGTGACAAAGCTATCCAGTCATGTTCTTGAGTGTAAGATACTCACAGGAGATCATGCTGGTGATAAGGTGTTGATTCCAAGAATGGCCATAACTCCTTCTGATGTTAGAATTCCTTTTAAGTTCCTACAGCGGCAGTTTCTCATTATGGTTTCTTGCGCCATGACTATAAACAAGAGTCAGGGACAATCCTTATCTCATGTTTGCTTATTTCTTAAGAAACCAGTATTCAGTCATGAACAGTTATATATTGTTGTCTCACATGTCACTAACCGAAAATGTTTGAAAATCTTAATTTGTGGTGAAGATGACATGCCAAAGAATCAAACCAACAATGTTGTATATAGGGAAGTGTTCAATAATATATGATCTTTTCAGTTTAATTATATGTTTATATGTCTATTCTTATGATCATGATCATTGCATTATTACATAATTTATATACAAAGGTGCATTCTAAAAAGCGTATAGATAATAATTTCCCCGTGCATCGCACGGGTAATTACTAGTTATGCTATAAAAAAGGACTAAGCAAATTCAAATGCCTTAATTCATGTTGAGCCCCTCAAACCGTATGATATCCATTTCTTGATAATTACCTATGGCAGAAAATTCATGTTGACTCATATTTTACCGTTAAATCCACATACACAACACAAACATATGGGTGTGTGAGTGTATGATTAAAGGTAAATAAAAATAATCAGAACAATGTTTTTACCCGTAGGATAATATCTCTTACAATAACAAAACAAATTACAAATATGATCATCAATCATTCAATCTAATAACAAGAACATGGCCATTAACAATATCCTTGTAAAACTTGAAGTGACCTTAATAAATCCCCTCGTAAACTTTAATAATCACAAATTAATACATAGTTAGTATTTCTACATATCACAAATTATTGTGTGAAGCTACATTACGGTTAGACGTGTTGATCCGTCATACTATGTGAACAAAAATGCATATATTATGATATCAAATGTCATATTTTTGTTTATGTTGTTTTATAAAGTACGAGATTTCAGATGAAAGTATACATATTTGTGAGAAATGTATGTCGATCTAATGGTCCATTTACAAATAGGTTCAGGAAAAAAAAAATCTGTGCATAATAAATAAATAAAAATTACCCAAGGCAAAAAGATGCCAATCATATTTGATTTTATCATGTCAAATACAATGAAGTAAAAATTAAGCCATCCAGAAGAAAAATACCACCAGTAATATCAGAAATGATTAAAGAGTGGGCAATGTGTGAAATTGAAGCTATTATGCTGTAAATAATGCCAATAAAATGTCATTAATATTTAAGATTTTTGTTTCACAACTAGCGAAATGAACCAAAACCTGACAAAATTGAACAAATTGTTTGAGTTTTCTCCTGTGTAAAGTAGAAACTTGGAAGTCAAAAAGTTGATCATTACAGTGGTGTCTGTAGTCTACTTTTTCATCAACATATTCTTGCAAGATAAGATTTTTAGGATCACAAGTTGAATTCTTACACCCAATCAGACGAATAACGAATACCCCAACATTCTTTCACAGTTAGTGGTCCAAAAGACTACACATCTAAAGGATAAAAAATCGCTCCATTTTTTTGTTTTCTTCCTCCATTTCTTTAAACATCTAAATGGAAAATAATGGAGCAAAAGTTTCTTTTTTTGTTAANGAAAAAAAAAAAAAAAAACGAAAAAAGTGTGTATCTTCTATGCACACAATTCAATATTGTGATGTGGATTTCGAAATGGATGACTTAAATACCGTTTAATACATGCAAATAAGTTGAAATATAAACCTGCATGGATATGTACGCTGTCCGAGTATGAAGATGTGCTGGGATTTGAAAATAGCCTCCACCGACTGAAATACTATTTAGATCACACGTTAAGCTTCGAAAATGGGGCCCGCCAAATGAAAATGTAATTTGCTGCCGCTTGTTTTCTATTTTCCTTTTCAACCTGGTCAAATTGTAATAAATAAGATACGTGTGTGTGATTTGCGTAACTTGTGATTGGTTGCTCTCCTGTGTCGTGGGAGAAGGAATACCAATTAAATGTAAGGCATGTTGCTCATTCTATACAGATACAAAGTCATCAGAATCCTATCTTTTGACTCTTAAGCTTGCTGAAAATAAGGATGTCTTAATGCTTCATCAACGTCAAGTCGGTCCTCCTGATCCACATCGATCCATAAAAATGTTAATACAAGCAATCGAGCTTACAATTTAGCCTACAAACAGTAGTTTCACATTTGATTCACGTTTACAAGCTACAGTAACTACTTGAAGGAGGTGTTGTATTACCGGAATATAATTGGAGTTTTTGTGCCTAGGCAAAAACCTTTAATAGAAGTTATTTTGGAAATATTTCCTAAAAATTGAAATATTTTCTAAGAGTAGATGCTTTTTCTAAAGTTAGTTTGGAAACTAAATTTCTTACTAGTAGAACTTACCGGATCCCAGCGTAATAAGTCACGTACTAGACGCAGAGCCCAAACATTTGGGAACCTGTAAAATATTTATGAGAATGAGTGAAGAGGTGAAAAACAATTGATGTTCAATCATTTGTAAAATTGGAGAGAAAAAAGAAGCTTAAAGTCAAACCCTAATTTAAGAGGATCTCTACTCCGTATTAGATAAGAGAAATAGTCTTCAGAGCACTTCCAGGGCACTGGTGAACACGAACCCTGGATACACACAAATCCATTTTCTTCATAATAATAATAATAATAATTGGCAACCAAACAATGAGTTCATGCTAATGATGGCTCAATATATCACCATACACCATCTTATTATCAGTAATATCAGACTGAAGTCCATACTGCAATGTATCTCCAGTATCATACAAGTTAAACTTAAGTATTCACACTGAGTTAAAAGAATAACGCGGCTCACTCTCAGAATTAAGCGTCTAATCATTCTAGGTGGTCCATGCCAATTAATCCCCAAACTTTCAACAAGAACATGTAGAATAATAAAAGAAATCAAAAGGAAAAGATTCACCTGGCTACCAGTACCCCAATTTTGGCGAAGCTTCGAGGATATCCCAGGAAGTAAGATGCACATTTCCATCATCGCTCTTAGTCTAGGAACAGCAAAAATATCATTGTCAAAAAATGATTAAAATGTACGACTGCAACAATAGTACACTGATAAAGTTCATTTCACTCATCAAAACCTAAATTAACGTAACTAAAAGGCGTGCCTGGTTAAATGAACATTGGCATAATACAGACAGTGTTTTGTCTTACACAGGATTAAAAACAGAGCTTGTAAAAAAAACGAGACTTTTGAGATGTTGGATGCTCGTGAGTCGTGACTTACTTATAAGCAAGCTCTTTCAAGCTATTGTTCCATCCCTTGAGATGCTGATCAAGAAGGGCTTGAGTTATTGAGTTTATCTGAAATACATTTGGTGACCCCAAAATCACCTCCAACATTACCACACCGACACTCCACATATCATACCTATCCAAGAAAGCCAGAGAAAATGAGCCCATTACAGAGGGTTGGAATATTGGTTGACAGAAAGAAAATGAGATCAATTACAGAGAACTCGAATAAAGATGAAAAACTTAAGTGATGAAAAAGGAGTTTCAACATACTTTGAACTGACACTTGATGGCCCCCGATACCAACTTGCATTAAGAAAAGCTTCCGGTGGAGCATACTCAGAAGTTTGTTCAGCACTATGAGATAGAAAAGCAAATAGGATTTAAATACTGCAACAAGAACCACGAGATTTCTTCTGCATTTAAGGTTGGAGACCACTTGATAATAGGAGGAAGTTGGTGATGAAAACTGTTCAAACGATGAAAGTTAACCTCAAACAATACAACCCAAGATTGCAGCACATATAAATGACTATCCCACAGAGGAGATTAATTAACAGGTTCTTAAATGATGTAAAAACCGAAAAAGTATATCTGATTTGCAAGTTGGAAGAGGCGGGTCTAGAGAAATTGAGGCGCTGTTCATGTTTTGTCCCAAATGGTGCATAGTACTTGTCATTTCCTTGCCTAGTATTTGCAAAATTAACTTGGAAGAGGTAATATGATATGCTAGCAGGAAAATGTAATACCTGGAAGGCCCAACAGAGCCGTATAAGCGCTTTATAGTGTAATCATTCATGGCACTACCAAAGTCAATAATGCGCCTGCGCATATAACACAGATATCAAACTAATCTGGATGCATAAAAAATATATGAATCCCGATTTCATTACACATCAAACAGATTTTTCTCAACATCCACGAAAAACATTACAACAAGCTATTAGAGGTTATTGATGCCCAATCTTTCCGAGACCAAGCATGGTCTCCAATTCGAATGAGATGAAGATGTTCCAGTAATATCAGTATAAAAAAGATGACATCAAACAAGGTTATAAAAATGCAAGCATGACCACGAAAGCAAGCAGGTAGATAAAAATGCTACAAAACGCAATATTTCTGTCATTTTAAGTACTAAAATAGGCATTCAGCAAAAAGTTATGGCGAAACCACGAAAGCAAGCATGACGAAGATAACACAAATAAAAAGCAATACATTTTAGTTGTAAAATTCTTGTCACTATTTGGACTTCCTGTCACACAGCTTCCTGAGTCATTATCTTCAAAGCATATTACCATGTTTTCTTGCAAGAGGAAAAAAGAACATCCAAATTAGCCTTTGATTGTGGAAAGTATGATAAGGAACTGCACAAATTTATACATCTCTTACCAGGTTTAATGTCCCTGTGAGTGATGTTTCGGTCGTGACAAGCCTTGAGTGCCATCAACTAAGTCAAACATAAGAAATACTTTCACAAGGTTTTTTCGCGAGAAGTACTAAGTTATAGTGAGCAAATAGCAATGTTACGCAAGGATGCTCGTTTTGATTGCTGTGTTAATTGGAAAAAGTAATAGAAGCATACCAACTGCCGTATTATATTTCGGAGTTCCTCTTGGCCTGCTTCTGTAGTTTTCAACCAGTGCCACCATTTTGATGGTCGTAATATCTGAAGCCGCTTTCCATGTTCACTTTGTTCTTCATCAGTCACTACTTCTTCAGCAGAATATAGAAGCTTTGACAAGGAAGTACCTTCATGACGAAATACAAGCCATATCTCATTAGATCGTGACTCAAAAGACTCAACATATCTTGCAATATGATTCAATCCTTGTTCATAAGCAGCTCCATGCAATCTTTTTTCCCAAAAATTCACATCCTCGGAACTGGAAGGTTCCTCAATATCTTGCTTGACCGATTCATTAACATTTATGAAGTCATCAGCATTGCATTGAGATGTTTTGCAGACAAATTCTGGTTCTACAGAGGATACTGAACCTCGTAGAGCGTTAGATGCATTTAAAAAAACTTCACCAAAATATTTCTCCCGTAAACCACTCAAGTATGCAGTAGCTCCCCTTTCCACCTGTTTAGAGAAAGCCACTTAATTATACAAATCAAGCGTTTAATGACTACAGAACCTCAGAGAAGTTTCCATTTCACAACACCATACAGCAGATAAACTATGAGTATATATATATACGGAATATAATAAAATTACTAATAAAGCACACGAACCCATCACAATAATAGGATCATCTGGATCGAAAACAGATATGGGTTATGATAACATTTTCCAGGAAAAAAAGGAAGATAGAAAACTGTACAAAAACAAATGAGATGAATATCATGCCGTGGCATGACAGATTCTTTCGCCTGAAATAGGAAAAAATTCATCACATGAAGGATTGCAAAATTTCTAAAAACAATAAACAACTATTCATTTACTATGCTCGCAACATAAAATCTCCACAAAATTAAAACCATTTTTTATTTGACTCCCAACAAAAAGATTTAATTTTCACTTGTACATTCAACAACCAGAGTGGCTTCCATCCCATCTCCTTCAATTGACAAAACTAAAACCTGTAACCCAATGCTGAGCCAATAATTTTTAATTAAATTTTGACATCTATTCTAGTCAAAAAGTGTTAAAAATTCAAGTAATAGGACCAAATAGCTTTAGAATGAATGTATCACACATAACTATGAGATATATGAGTAACATTATGTAAAGGCAAGATACAGGAATTAGGTCCTCATAAGAATGAACGACTCACAGCATTCTTGCCATGCTATCATTATTGAAGATCTTCACCTATGAAAATTGTGGTCAGCACATGGAAGGTAGTGTGTTATCAGGTCATTTGCCATATCGTTGACGCAATAAATTGTGGTCAGCACATGGATGTGAGTCATAAGTGGCAGATTGGAACATGAATTAAAAGAAGTTATATACTAGAATGCATACCATCCATGGAAAGATCACAAGACCAAGAAAAGCATTGTCCACTTCAAAATGACTGTACAGCTTACCATTATCCGCTTCAAAATGAACATATCCTTATCAGAACGGCCAACATTGCTGCGTTCATTGAAAAAACTAGTCGCTATATTCTCGTCATATGCCCTTGGGCTCTCATTTCTGTGAAGAACATTGTCTTCGGCATGCCACCATTTGAGATCTTTTCCTACTTGAGAACAATTCCAATTGAAAGCAAGCCAAACTTCTCCATATGCTCCGCGGTCAAACTTCTTTTTTAAAACATACCTATGATCAATGCATTCCACGAATAAAAAATATTCGCAGCTGATATTATAGTATGATGGCTAGAGGATCAAACAAATGAGCACGAGTCTAAATCAGGATCAGAGGATTACACCAGAGCACCATTTTATAACATTGCTTTCTTGAACAACTATGTCGTTACAGAAAATAAGGAGAAACCAAACTGCCAACAAATATTCATGCAGGCACCCTCAAGAAATTTGATAGGTTAGAGCATGTGTTACCAAATCATTTAAAGCTTCACTGAAGTACAAATAACTTCTAAAGAATCTGTAGATGTTCAAGTATTTTAAATGCTAAATCTTATGCCTTCAACAGGCAGAATAAGAGAAACGTTAACTTCTTCAATAACTAGACCATCATGTAAAAGATGAACTGACAAATATTATAGCAAATTTTACTAGACCATCATGTAAAAGATGAACTGACAAATATCATAGCAAATTTTGGCATACATATCAGCAACTAACTACACAATATCCTTCATAATTGAGATAAACATCAAAGATTGCAAATCAATAGGAAAACAATCTACCTTGTACTTGACATCACGTGCTCATTTTGACCAGTATTATGAAAAGGAATTGATTCGAGCAAACCCAGGAATCTAGCAAAGCTACCAGAATTCATGCACCGATCTTTATCCTCATTACTATACATTCCAAAGATCAAACATATTTGTTGGTCATTGTAAATATCCAAATGTCCACCTGCATCACGACCTGATTGAGACTTCAATTATTTATTGTGTATAAAAATGGAACATACGCAACTCATAACCAAGTTCTACATAATTTTATCAAGTGGCAGTTAAAGCATAATTGAGTTTACAAAAAATAACAGCCAACTTACTCCAAGAAAAATGATCAATGCCAATTAAAGCAGGTGACAGGTCAGACATTGATTCCCGGTCATCTTTATGGACCCAAAATGTGTAATCATCATTCACATCAAGGTTCTCCGATAAATAAAAGCAGCCATAGTTGTTATGCTTTCCTTCAACCTGCCACAAGGTAGAAGTAACATAATCCATCCAATTGTTAACAGTTTAAAGAGGATCGCAATGTATTCAATTGCAGATTGAGGAGCAAATCTTCGAACATTCACTCTAGCAAAATATTGTTGGATGGACATCTGACCCAAACGTTGACTACTTTATATCAATTTTGTTACCAACTAGCTAGTGAATCGGAACAAAGCATCCTATTATTGGTGATGGCTGAGTTGGAGCTACGAGACAGGCAAATCCACAATACATCTAAGGATAGTTAAGCCATTAAATCTATAACTGGGAAAAAGTTGGCCCAACCATCTTCATTGCCATTTATTTGATAAAATTGTCGGTATGCCACACACTCAAACCTCTTTATATGGGATCATTAACATTAAACTCACTCTTGAACTTCTAAATAGGATTTTAAATGTTGTTATTCAAATTAAGGAAGGTACCGCATTGAGGAACAGCAAACAGATAATATGGCGAACAAAGGCTTACAAGCAATCTATCAAACTTAGCAACATCCGGAAGCGGCTGCAGCTCCACGAGTACTGAAGTATTGTCATCAGCTAACAAAATCAGCACAAACAGGCATTGGATTTCAGTAACAGACTAAACAAATAGACTATAAATTGAAAACATGACAAGTGCAAATTAAAATCAAATGAATATGACTGGCTTCAAAATATGTCCAGGAACATCAAGTGCTTCAGTTACAATAAATGAAGCAGCAGTTTAAATCAACAGAAACCTTTCCTCAGTAATCATACAGAAGCATATTCAATTATCTTCCACAGATGTATTTGATCTCCAGTGGAAAGCAAAATTATCCAAAAAGTGTCACAAGTTTCGGAACTCGTGATGGTTTTAAGTAGGGAAAAAATGATGAAATACAAGCAACAGTTAAAATCGTGTTGAGCCGATCTGATTGAACTTAAACCAGCTTGAAAAGGTTTGGTTAGTCCAGGATGGGAACAAATATCTTTTGAGGGTCTTAATGTTAGAACTACCTGAAGCAGGATAAGCCTAATCATCACATAAATCTTAAATTGGTTAAATAACAACAGATTGATCTCCTTTTTCCTTTTCCTGTTTACTGACAAATGAACTAATTATGTGTTGCTAAAAGTACAAAGATCAAGAAAGAAAAAATCAATTATGTGGCCATAACCATCGCTCCTACATCACTTCCACTTTAGCCAAGTTTTATTAGCTCAGTGAAGATTTATTCTGCATCCAGGACAGCCAAATACCAAAAATTCCTGATAGGTCTACATGACTCTTTGGCTACACATTTTGTTAATTTTGGAAGTGTATCACTTTTTCATGTTCTTAGGGATGAGAACAAAACAAATTCGATGGCTTAAAATTAGAGAAGAAAAATGCATGTTAGAAGTTTGTAAATCATTTGAACTCTTACAAATAAAGAAAAAAAAAAATGCATGTTAGAAGTTTGGAAATCATTTGCACTCTTACAGACTATGTATTGAATAAAAAATTGACATTAGTTGTTTAAAATACCCTCTCTCCAGTCTCCTAACAACTATTCACAAAAATAAATAAGACACTTGACATTAGGTAGTCAAGTTTTACACGTAGATCTTTTACAATCCAGGTGGTGAAAGTTGATGAAGATGCAGATTTCCTAGAAACATCCGATACAGTGACTTCCAGACAAAGGATTTGTACAGCTTAGACCGCAAATAACAAAGGTAGCATCACATATTTTTTAATCTTTGCCATACCAAAACAGAGGATAGGTAACAGTCTAGTCAAAATAAACCACTGTGTGTGTGTGTGTGTGTAAGAGAAAGAGAGAATGGCTCAATAATACTAAACAATTAGAAAGAAAAAAAAGTTCAAGAAAAGAGAATCACATGACTTTTCATTGATCTGACTTTGATCTCCTACTGCCAAGTAATCAAATGGACTCAATGTGTAACTCCTGTCCTTCAAAGTTTCGACATAACCTGGTTCTTTCACTGGAATTGTTATAGCAGCCAAATTATCCATACTTCCTCGTTCAAATGCAGTATTAACTATGCAATCAGCTAAAGAGTATAAACATGAAGAATTGAAATCTGGGGATGTAGTGAAATGAGAAAGTGGTTCCCACAGTATATCACAGATGTCCTGGGGCTTAAGCTTTTCAAAAACACCATCAGACGCAACAATCACATAGCTGTCGTTCTCAGTCAATGGTAGCCAATCTGTCACCTCAGGCACTGATATTACGCCGAAACTGTCAAAAGTGCGAAAAGAATAAGATGTACCATTTACATTTATTTTCATTCATACAGGATAATCAACTCCAAATTCTATGGCCCTATGAAAAATAAATTAGCCAGATGGTCATCACAAAATATATTTATTGCCAGCTATCAATTTGTGAAAGGAAAATGGAAATATCTTATTGACACAACAGTCTCAACCCTCACTTTTTAAAATGTATGTCCCCAATTGCTCTAGATACAGCCAAATGGCCATTGACTCGAGCTACACCAGCCCACTTCGTAATGTTGCCACCAGCAGATTCTACCCGGGATTTTTCGTCATGTCTATCAGGATGGTGATCATTTGTCAGTTCCTTAGCAATTAAATATGTCCATCCATTAGACGCAATTGACTTTAAGTGATGGTACTCCTTCAAGGATGAGGAAACACCATCAGCTCTTCTCTCCCTAACCACCCTAAAGACAGTTGCTGCAATTTGCAAGACCATTTGTCAATAATAGCATATAAGCATCCATGCATACGCATGAAATTGTAATCAAAACTGAACAAACTATTATCAAACTGTTGCTTTATAGATGATCCCTTGAGAAAGAAAAAGAAATGCTGATGATCGATAGAGTACAAAATGGCAGACTGATTTTTTCCATAGCTGGATGATAGGGCAAGAAAATGTTTGACCTTTAGCCTCAGATGGAGACTGATATATTTCAGAACACAAAAATGCCTTTGAATCGCCTAAGTTAGCAACAAGTATCTGACTATCTGCTAGAAGTACAACTGTCGCTGTAGTTCCAGAACTGATATTGTATTTGGAAGCATCCTTCACAACATAAATATTCCCATCAGCAAAGATACAAATTGGTAAAATACATCTTCAGGTACATAAGTTTCACCTTAGAAAATGTTGTATCAATATCATGGATTGCACTCAATAATGCTTCCTTCAACAACTCAAAGGGGAATGATTCGTCTAAAATAGCAGACAGTGTCACCTTGAACCTACATAAAAGTTTTACCAAGTTTCACAAACATATGCCTGAACTCCAATAGATTACAACGTATAAGTTATAACAGAACCTCACATATATGAGAAAATACGTCATCTGGTACAACTTAGCATATTGGACATGTTTTCTTAGGAAAATAAAAGATCCAACTAAACAAAAATAACAAACCATTTAGCAACAAATGACTATTTAGAACTTTGAAGATCCTCATAATCTCATAGCATAATTCTTTCATGAAAAAAGGAGGAGAAAGAAAATCATGAACAGGATTCACTTCATCATTTTCAAGAACATGAGCACCTCTTAACATATAATATGTTCACAGTACCATACTGATATATAATACATTGTTCTAACTTATCAGATCCTCCAAATTCAGTATGACGCTAATCCTCAGTATTAAGCACAACCGGGTTATACACCAGAAACTCTCTTCCTGTGTCCTATAATGTACTTCTAAATAAGAAACATACAAACAAATTTTCAGAAAAATACCTCCCATTATCCAGTGTCAGACGATCAGGATCTTCATTCCACTCAATCTTCTGAAAAAGAGAACCATCTTCTCCTGTATTTGGCAGCTGTTTTACCAATTTTCTCGCCAGGATCGAATAAGTTGTGTCGAGAAGAAAGTAAGTGTGTAGAACAAAATACTCCAGCAGCAACTCCGAAGCCATTTCGCTAGCTTCCGAACCATTATGCCCGTCAAAAACGGCCATTATTGCAACCTTCACTTCTTTAACCTCCTTGGGACCTTTGTTGAAAACAAAAAAGGGGGAAAAGGAAATAAACATTCGAACAACAGACCTTTCCAGGACAGAGATTGTACAGTTCATCAGAGCTTGGTCTCACTATAAATTTACCCGGGAAGGGGATGCCGAGGTCCACTGCACACAGAATTCGATCCTCCTGCGATTTCCGGCGGCCTTGGAGCACCGCCGACTGGCACGCGGCGGACGGCGATCGGAAACGCCGGTTGTGTTCGGGCTTGAAATTCGAGAGCTTCCACCGGGGACATTTTGGGGATTGGAACACCGCCGGCGCGCCGCCTTCACGGTACACCGTCAGACACGTCGGCGATTCTCCGGCGACGAGGATGCTGGCACAGATCGAAAGTCCGGTCAGCACGATCGAGATGTGCAATTCCCACAGATTCATTTTGCGTACCCAAAATCAGAAGCAGAAAAAAAAATTGAAAATGAACTTGCCATTGAGAGATGGAGCCAATTTGGCAAAGTTGAGACTGGCGCGGTTATGATACTGAGAAAATATCAGTTTTTCTATGCAACAAACACTTGTAAATAAATCATTTTCTCTAATAAATTAAAAGCAAAATTTTTGTTTTTTTTTTTTTCAAAACGATAGATTTTATATCAAAACAAAAAAAGAACGTACAATATTTACAATGGTTTCTACAACTAAACAGAATACAGGAAACTCCAACATGAAGACCTGAGAATAAACAAGAAAAAATCATTTCAAGCATCTATTCTTGGCATAGGATGAGGCTATGACGTCCAAGATAGATGTTTGTAATGAGCGAGCTAATCCAAGGAGAAGCTTCTACCAAAAAGATAAATTTACCACTGAACCCAAGGACCTAGCAAATTTACCACTACAACAAGAAACATAAAATAAAACCAACAGCAAAAGTAAGAAAATGAGAGCTAAGAAAACAAAATTATAACTAGCAAAGTTGTTCTTAGTATTACGGTTTTTTTTTCGAAATTGTAACTTAATCACAATTTTGTCACTTTTACAAATTATATCACAATTTTCAGTTTGTTACAAATCAGTGCACTGATTTGCAAAACCCCTCGAAGACCGACCTCTGACAGCGTATTTAATGCGAACATGACATATATGTTCATCGTACTGTCAAAAAACGATCATTAGACGTAGGACTCGCACTACAAAGTCGCACGCCATTGTCAAATCGCATTAAGTGTTGACGTGCTGGCATCGTGAATTGTACCCGTAAGTTTTACACTATAAATATCCCTCATTTATTGTAATAGGGGCCTAATCAATTTACCATTGTCGGCGTGCTGCAATTTTAAAAAAAAATTTACTAACAGAAAAAAAAAACATATAGAACGAATCATGAATCCTTTGCCTCGGCCTTGGTGAGGATGTTTCATTTTTTCAGAACCTTTTTGGAGGTGCGGCGAGGCAGTGGCAAGGGAGAGTAAGAGAGAGAGATTTTTTTTTAAACTGAAAATTGAGAGAGACAAATGGTCCAAGGGCAATTCACATAATTTATGTTACTTTGCTTGAATGCAGTTTTCATATTAACAAAAAAGAAAAAAAAAAGAAAAAAAAATCAAACCCGCAATCACTATTATTTTCCTTTTGTATTGATAATTCACTCGGGTATGGTTAGGTATTGGGGAACTATGAAGAAAGAGTAATGCTATTTAGTCTACTTGGATGACAATTTGGGTTACAACCCAAGTGTAAATGTATTATCAAAAGTTAAAAAATATTATATTTACAATTGAGTTGTAACCTACGTTGTCATTCAAGTTGGCTCTATAGCATTGCTCATGAAGAAAAGCAGGCCCATTCAATTCTGAAAAAGCCCCTTTTTTAAAGGCTAATATTATCAACTAAATTAGCCCGAAACAAGAACTATACAGGCCCAAGAGTTGATAGACATACATAAATGGCCCATTTTATAAACGTAGAACATGTGATGAACTGTACTGTCAGCCAAACATTCATGGGTTGAACTTAGCCCAAAAAGTTTTGTGTAAGATAATGACAGGAATAATTAGGGCTATGGATAAAATATTTTTTTCTCACTTTTCTCAAATTTATCTGTGTTGATGACGTAAATACACACATCCATATAAAAGTGTGTTGACAAATATCAAATATCGTGTTGGTTGTAGAAAGAAATTAACATATATTTTGTTATGTTAATTAAATACTTTAACAAAGTCTACTAGTTGGAAAGTAATTTTGGAAAAATCTATTAAAAAGTCAATAAGGAAGCATGTTATATGAAGTACGTTGCTATTATGCAGACTTAATCACTCGACTATTATATATTTTTTAATATATATATATATATATACGTCTATATTATAGACAAGTGACATATAATAAAAAAAACAATATAAATAAAAGTGATAAAATTGATTTTATTTAAAAAAATTACAACGAAGCGATAACAATTAAGTTAGTAAAAAAAATTATTTGTGTATGATGGGTTTTATATGTGTGGGCTCACTCAACTGCAAGAGATAACCTGGCAATATGTATAGTAGTAAAACCCGTGACATTGAAAAGTATGCTCCTGCTTTTGTTTATTCCTTCAAACACATCATATATTCTCTCATTCATGTAATCTCATCACTTCAAAATAGATATTTAAATAATTATGCTAACTAAAATGAAAAGTTTATCATTAATTAGGCTTGAATTTTAGTTGTTGGGGGAATAATTTGATTTTTCTTACACGAATTTCAAAAACTATCTCGAAACTTTATATTGTTGAAACTTAATTAATTACTAGTAGTCTCATAAATTTAAAATTTGTCATTGTTTTTATGGAATAATTTTGAAATGAAATTGGAAAAGAGACATGTTATGCAGAAAACCTAATTATACTCTTTTTTATTTATTTTATAATTTTTTTTTTATGTCAAAATACGGATTTCCTGCCAAATTAATTTATAAATTGGTTGATTTCAAAAGTATATGGCTTACCATGAACCCATTAGAGTGCGACATATATTTGATCCGGTAAATGTTAATGTAGAAATTTGTTCTCATAAATTTTATATTTTTTGTCCAAGTTTTTAATATATGAGCCTAAAGAGGCAAAGTATTAAGTATTTTAATTGCCTTATATAACAATAGTTTTGTAATCCAGCCATCAAATGGTACAATTTATGTAATTATCCACATTTTTCATAAAGGATAAATCAACACGTATTTTAAAATAAATACAATTAAGACAAATTAATGCGTCAATACATTGCTCATTGCTGGCTCCATTAGAATTTTTGTATGTAACAATTTCGCGTATCTGGTTATATATAACTAGTTGTAATATAAGAGTGTAATATATCAATAAACTTATATACTCCATAACTATAAAATAAAAATAAAAGTTTTAACTTAAATATTTTGATATTTTTTTAAAAATCATTACATTACTATTTTTATTTATCCAATCTCATATAAGATTCACTCGTCTTTATTATAATAATATTTTTAATCTAAAATCATAGAGTATATTTGATAATATTCATTATCTTTTATAAATAAATTTATTTGACTTATAATTAATAACTAGTATTCGATCATGTGCATTTGCACAGATATAAATAAAATATCATAAGTTATTTATATGCCTATAGTTTTACAATTATAAGTTAGATAATGATATTAAATATTAAATATAGAGTATTATAAATTATATTATGTATATAACATTAAAATTTTTAAATATATTGCAGGACCATTTTGTAGGAGGGTTTTATTCCATTGAATTTGAGTTTAGCTATTTGTGTGGGCTAAAATAAAATATTTAAAAATTGCTAAAAACTTACACTATATATCTCAGTATCTGTAATCCTAATCAATCGATTAATCAATTGATAGTCAATCAGATAATTCAACAATAATACAGATCAGTGGGGCTACAAATAAGTGGGCATAATATGAGAGTGATAACATCAACTCTTTCATATGCACTTTGCCTTTAAGCCCTTTAAGCTTTTTGGCTTTACCATTCAGTCAGTATATATATATACACAGCTTTTAAAGCTTCTCATCAATTTCTTTTTAAATAATATATAAAGCATTATTTTATTATGTCCTCCTTTTAATAAATAAATATTCCGACTGATCATTTCAGGCCCTTTCTAGGATTTGGGTGTTTTATAACATGAGCAAAAGAAAAGACAGAAAGTGCCTATGTCAGTTCTAAACTTAAAATAAACAAAATGCAATCACAAATTAACCCAATCATATAATGGGATCTTTTACTTTGGTAATTAAGCAAGACAATAAGATTAGTATTTGTAATAATGAGTCCTTATAATAGCAGCATTAATATTGGGTTGTTGTTAGACAGGTCTAACGTTTAGGCACTTGTAAATATTTGCACACAAAAAAAATACAGTTGTAAATATTCAACAAATATTTATATTTTAAAAATAATATACCAAAAAATAGTTGTTATTTAAAGTTTTTATTTTTATTTATTTTTTTATTTTAATTTTTCAGTTTTCGTACTACTTTTAAAACTTTCAACGGTATATATCTAGTTTTTCTCTGTTTTTAGAATGTTTTGGAGGTTTTATATATTTTTTGTCGTTCAAGGTTCTTTCCTATTCCTAACGTTCTTTTTGTATGTTTTCAGATATTCAATATTTTTTAAAATGTTTCCTTTTTTGTATTTTTTTATTTATAATTAATCTTGAAGAATTGGTTCATCAAGCTCACTAGTGTATATCCCGTGCGATGCACGGAAGAGTTTATATTTTAAACATTTTTTAAACTTTATTTTAAATATAATTATTTATATTTTTCACATCTTGTCTATTATGAAAATAAAATAAATACAATCAATGAAAAATATATAATATTAAATACTTTTCTTTATACAATATTTTTTATTTAAAGAATATTATTAAACCTTACGGTTTTGACTTGTTTTTTTAAATCAATAATCCAAAATATATGATACAAAAAATAATGGAAATAATCCAGACTGTAAAGTAAAGCTATTTTTTATTATTTTACAAATAAAAATCTTCCATTTTTTTTAATTTCAAAAAAAAAATTGGCAATTTTGATAATAAGTTAAATCAAGTTATACAAATGATTAAATAGTTAAAATGTTATATTAATTATATTTTAAGAAATTCGATTATATAAAAATGGGTAAAAAAATATTATACTAATTAGTTTGTTAGGATCGTGATTGTATGGAAGTTAAAATAAAATGAAATGTAACCAAAAAATTTGTTCGTGGTTTCCTAAATGTTTGAATTTAAAAATCTAGTAACCAAATTTACATTATATCACGTAAGAAAAAAAAATAAATAATAAATATTTATTAAAGAGATAAATCAATAATATTTATCACTTAGATAATAAATAATAAATATTTACATGTAAAAAAATAAATAATAATATATTTAAAAATATAAGTCAGAATTTCAAATAAAGTAAAAGGAGGGATAACTCATTTTTTAAAAAAAGTTTCTAAATATTTAATATATTGATAAGTATCTCCATAAGAATAATCATACCATTTTAATTTTAAAAAAATTGGCAAGTTTGTTAGAGAGATAAATCCGGTTAGACAAATGATTAATTTGTTAAGATATTATATTAATTGTATCATAAAAAATCGGTTAGATAATGTAGATAAAAAAATATAATACTAATTAGTTTGTTAGAAATGTGATAATGAAAA
>BKCP01000001.1:3952275-4016039 GCA_008636005.1 Striga asiatica
TCTAAGTTTCAACCCAATAACTAACGAACCAAATTCATGCAGACCCAGATGCTGAGGTGATTGCCCTTTCCCCCAAAACCCTTTTGGCCACAAACAGATTTGTTTGTGAGATTTGCAACAAGGGTTTTCAGAGGGATCAAAACCTTCAGCTCCACAGACGAGGCCACAACTTGCCGTGGAAGCTCAAGCAAAGAAATGGCAAAGAGACGAAAAAACGGGCTTACGTTTGTCCCGAGCCCACTTGTCTTCACCACCACCCATCGAGAGCTCTTGGAGATCTCACGGGAATCAAGAAGCATTATTGCAGAAAACATGGAGAGAAAAAATGGAAATGCGAAAAGTGTTCGAAGGTTTATGCTGTTCAGTCTGATTGGAAGGCTCATTCCAAGACATGTGGGACGAGAGAGTATAGATGTGAATGTGGAAATCTTTTCTCCAGGTAAGTTTTTAGTTATTTAAATTAATTTGATTGATTGATTGATTAAATGATTCTTGGTTAATTATTGACACATTTTTGTTTAGTTATGAAATTGTTATGATGATCTTATGTGTTTGTGTTCTGATCTATGAAATGTCATAATTTTGTTTATGTTATTTATTCGAGTATGACATTTCAGTTTAAAATTATACATATTTATTGAAAAATGATGACTGTTGGGTATGCTTAACAGTGGACTTACTATCTTTTTAACTTAAATAATGAGACAAAAAAACATTAGTCAATTCACAAATTCTTGGGGGTAATAAGTAATAACCAATGGTAGTTCTTGTGTGTGGTGTTATTAGTTGAGTACACAATGCTATATATGTCGTGACATTGGAATGGACATTGGACATTAATACAAAGTTGCCTGGTTCAATTAACAATATTTTGTTTGAAGACTTTAGTACATTTTAACAAAAACCCAATACATGATTTTTTTTTTTAAAATATATATATATATATATATATATATATTTAGTTTATTTCCATATGAAAATACATTTCAGCAAATAGTAAAACTATTGTTAGGCAGATTTAACAGTTAGACAATCATATAATATTTTAACTGATGTGCATTTTTTCAAACTGAATCATAGTGTACATAATAAATTAACAACACAAACAAAAATATCCCAACTTGCAAGTATTTGATTAGTAATGAATTTATCTATATCCCAAAAAAGAAATTTGATGAACAGCATTTGGACCCTTTTTTCAAAGGATAGAACTATTGAAACTTGAATATTTGGGGTGATCATGATTCACGGCCATGGGAATCCCTGCAGAGAAAAGAATATTTTTCATGGACGTGTCACTATTTTTACTGTGAGGCTGTAAATTCTGAAGTTATAATCATCAAAGCTAGGAAAAAAAAAATGAAACTGATAAACCCTGTGAAAAGTCACTTGCCATTAATTGTTGTTGCGTTGTTTTCCACATTTTGCCTCTTTGAAAGTTACACATTGTGAAAGAAAAAAAATTAGGAGTTTGCACATGCACACACAGACACCAATGTGGGTCTGTGCGTGTTTTTGTGTGTGAGTGTGTGTTTTACGAGGCTTTCGTCATTGTGGAACATTTTTTCTGTGTCAACTTTTTTACTCAGTTATATATCAGTGATGTCCCTTTTGCTCGTTTTGGCATGCAAATACGTAACTATCATGCTTTCTCTCACGCATAGGGGCTTGCGAGCAAAATTCACCTAGATTTTCTTGTTCATTTTTTAAAAATTAAATTAAATTGTATTCTAGTCGCTACAATTTTTTGAATAATAGTGTTTTTTAGGTATATATATAGAGGGAGAGAGATTGCAATTTTAAGTTGTACACATAGGTAGCTAGGTATATTTCAAGAATTTATTGGTATTTTAGTCAAACCAAATTTTGCTTATATTGTCAAAAACAGTTCCATGGGTATGTTTTATGTGACACATTGGTCCTAACATTAGAAAATATAACTAAGAGAAATACTATAATCCCGTTACAGAACCATTTCGTTGGGGTTTGTAACCGTTAGATCATCATGTAACCCTCAAGGATAGTTGATCTAACGGTTACAAACCCCGACGGAATGACTCCGTAACGGGACCGTAGCATCTCCCTATAACTAATATTAGGTTGTTTAACCAGCAATTATGTTTTCATATAAAAATGTTATAATATTTCTTATACTTTTATCTATATACTATTTTAAAATGTTATACTTTTATCTATATATTATTTTGAAATATGATAATTAGGTGTAAAAATATGCATATTTCTTATAAGTTATGTACAACTTTCTAACCATTGACAGTCTAACATAAGATCAACAAAAAATGTAACGAAAAATTATCCAAATCAACACTCTTGCATCACAAACTAGGTTAAATACTTAACATCATGGCATATAATTGATATATATATATATATACACATTAATTTTCAACTTCTTTTTCCTCAACATATGATAAAATTTACAATAACATTCTCTCATTTTCTTCACAATTTTGAATCGAAAGCCCAATTTTGTCCTCATATATATTCAAATCGATCTTATCGCAGGAAGGACAGCTTCATCACCCACCGCGCATTCTGCGACGCGCTTGCCGAGGAAAGCGCTCGTCTTTCCGCAGCCACAAACATCCCGATCTCGGCCCAAATCCCTAACAACCAGATCTCGGCCCAAAACCCTATCAACAACCCAACCCTATTCCACTTCAATAATCCCCAAATTACCCTTCCGATCTCTGGCCACGGCAGCCGCAGCCACCCGTGGGACCCACCGCCGCAATGCCACCGCCAAAACCCTAATAACAATAACCATCCCTTCAACATCGTCAAACGGGAAAACTCCGTCCACATCATCAACAACTTTGACTGCATCAACAACAACAACAACCACTCAATCCTCGTGCCGCCGCCCACTGGTGGCGGCCCACCACCACCGCCACCGCTGCCGCTCTCGGCCACCGCGCTCCTCCAGAAAGCGGCGGCGACGATGGGAAGCACTCAATCGGGCCACGTGGGGTCCACCATGGCCCACCTAGACATGCACCACGCCTTGGGGCCAGCGTGGAGCGGCAGAGGAGAAGATGACGGGTTCACGAGGGATTTTCTAGGGCTGGCTGGAAGAGGAAGAGGAGGAGGAAACATGGCCGTGAAATTTCCGGCGGTGTTCGATTATCCGGGGTGCGGATTTACGGGGGAGACATGCTTGGGTTGGGGAAAATATTGATGAAACTAATTATTGTATTTGCCTCATAACTTGTTCAAGACTATGTATTTCTTTCTTTTATTTTATTTTTTTTGTATGATCTTAGGGAGCATGCGAATTTTGTTACCCTACTGTATCTCAAGTCATTTTCGAATTAAAGGCGGTGAATTGTTTCTTTAGTTTGGAAATTTTGTTGTTTATCGATCATGTCATCACAAATACTCTTGAGATCTGACTGGGGGTAAAATTTGATATATATAAATTCAAAATATGTTGAAAAATTACCGAAAAAAAAAACATTATATTACAATAAAAAGATGCAACAAAAAAATAAGATAACAAATATTCCTATGAATATTCCAATGTTATAACTGTCGATATTCCAACCGAAGTCAACACTGCAATCTTTTGTTGGTATAGAATTTTTCTTTGCATATAGTCGGAAATTGATGATATCAATACCGCTTTTTTCAATGATTGTAAAAATATTCCGTTGAAATTATTTTTCCAACCAATATTTCTAACAGTTAGAAAAATTGTCAATTGGAATCATCAAAACCAACAGGTGAGGAACATTTCATTGAATTGCTACTGGAATATCCCATCATAAGTTATATAGCATTGGAATAACTATATAGAATTATCATTAAGATTCAATGTATATTGTCGTTGTAATTTAATGACTGTTTAACAATAAACTAATTTGAAGAATACAATCACTCAAAATCTTTTCACCTCAAGAATTCAAAGAGAGCATTAACACATGCAATCTAGTTAGGTATTGTAGTACACAATACAATCATTGAAGCAATTCTCTTAAAACTTTGAATTTGTTCTCTCAAAAAGCTTTTTTTGCCTTGAGCTGCTGAAAAACACAAAAGTACCTTATCCGGGGGCTGAATCGAAAGCTGAACAGCCTTTTCTAAAAGCGGGTTTAGAGGACGTAAAACCTGCTGTAATAAGCGTGAGTGCAAAAAGCGACTTAAGTTTATGTGCTGTGCGCTCTATGTGTGTTTTTGTTCAGCACGGCTTATGCGTTAGTGGTGGTCCGGGTAGATTGTTGTAGACTTGTAGTGTGGTACAAACAATTAAAGAACCATAGAAATATTTTTTAAAAAAATAAAAATAAAATTGAAAAGAAAGAATAAAGAGAATGAGAAATGTCAACGGCTATCACAAAGATGCTTGATTCATCATTAGAATGAAAAAATAAATAGATAAATAAATAAATAAAGTTTTGATATTGCCATTTAGCTTTAGGCCTCTTTTCCTATGGGGGACTCTTTCTAAATTTCTGTGCACATAATATATTGAGTCAACGCAAGATTTGACCTAATCCGTATCCAACACCCGAATCATTACAGAAAACTACTCTTTAAATTTGACCTAAATCACAATCAAACAATATCTTAACTAATCTCCACAAAAATCAGTATCTAATTGATGTGGGATAAACAATAACACTCAAGTACTCAACTAAGGGACAAACATAACTTGTAACACCTTAAAAACCACAAGCATCCAATGAGTATTGGCACACACTACATGAGAGACAATTTATAAACGAGAAACAAGTATCATGAGGTATATTTTTTTAAAAAATTAATAATAATACCTAATAATTTGGACAATGAGAATAAATCTCAAGGGTGTAAGTGAAATTAACAGAATATTTTATTGAGATCCCAAGATTCAAGAAGCTATAAAGAAGACCCTGATAAGGACTCTAAATTTAAGAGCATCAAGAAGCCCATTATCTCCAAANAAGAGAAAAGAATAACACCTTCTTTCTACCTTGCTCTTGAACACAATCAGACAAACCAAAAGCTTCTACTCTCTCTCTCTCTTTCTCTCATGTCATATTTCATCAGGGAATCTCATCTTCACAGATCTATGTACCTTTTTATTCCTTCTTTCTTCTAAAGCAAATTATTACCAAAACCTTCTATCAAATGATTTTATCTCTATTTTTTCACCTTCTACTGCAAATCCCCATGCAGCAAAAACATTAAAACAGTAAAAAAAAAATCCAGTGAGGGAAGGATTGACTTTTCCCCACAAAACCCTTGAGTGTCACTAAGGCAATGAATAAAGAGCAACGCAAAACAATCTTTCAGTTTTGGCTCCACTCACAAGAAAAGGACTTCTTAAAGAGATAATGCATATTCCTGTAGCATTCAGGATTCCTAAATAAAGAGTAAAGAATAAAGCAAACAATTCCTCGACTCATAAGCAGATGGTGACAAAAATAACAAAGATGTAAATACAAAATTGTTCCCAGCTGTATATTAAATTTTACAAATAACCCCAGCTACGGAATGCAATAATTAAAAGACAAACAAGTATTTGTGGAATTTTCCTAATTCGGAAGCAGAAGAGAAACAAGTATCTGTGGAGTTAATTATCCTAATTCGAAAGCAGATCTGTTAAACGAAACGAGCCACTCATGAGCTCGGCTAGTTGATAAACAAGTTGAGTTCGAGCTCATTTAGAGCTTGTTGTGTAACGAACCAATATGGTTTTTTTTTACGTAATTTCCTGAACTTTAGCATAATTCGGCCCGTTAAAGCTCAAGCTCGGCTCATTAAGGCTCGGTATTGGGCTGGCCCAACTCGATAAGGGGTCATGCCCGAGCTCAAGAATCAAGACCTCAAAGCTCGGCTCGGCTCATTTATGGCTCCATTTGAATGTACTATGTTTTTCAGTAATCTCGTTAGACCTGAAAGCAGCTTTTTGTAATAAACCCTATCAAGAACTAACGAAAATTAATTAAATTACTAGTTGCAATGCAGCAGCTCAATCTCACAGGTCCAGTCATTGAGGGGAATAAAGTCCAGTTAATTAATAGGTCTCCTCTTTCGATTTTGCACCTAACATCATGTGAAGACATTGTTTACTTAATTATTGATAAATATAATACTCTCTTTATCTTTTTTACATCCACATTGTATATCAAGCTTTTAAGGTCCATCATAATATGTACTATGGAGGCTGGAGCTGAATTAACTTTTTTACTCCACTGTAATATAATTTGCTAAACAGTTTCAAAGATCATATTATGAACAAATGAAGGTCGTTGCTGAAACCTGGAAACTTATATGTGCTAAGCCGATGTGAAATTATATTACTGTTTATTACATACTTAAAATCAGCGAGAAATATACAGTACTCAATTGTATAAGTGGCACAAAATTGACTTACATGAACAATTTGAAAGAAAATCCTTCATCTTGATGTGATTTGCAAGCCAAGGGTAGTTACATGCGACATGGGCAGTTCAAAATTAGTTGGTGATTTCTATTCCACAGATGGTTTTGCCCTATCAAGATTAGTACCCAAGTAATGGACCAGCACATTGTTGAATGCCTGTCACAAGAAAGAACCTCGTAAGAAACTTATACAGTGAGCCCTCTGCTTATTGTTTTTTCTGCTCAAAACTCAAGCCAGAGTGGATAATACTATGCTGCATCAAATAATGGAATGGTGCATGCATAATTATGAAATAAGGAAAAAAGGAACACAGGAGATCCTTGTGTCCGAGAGGGTTGGTAAAAAATATACATGTTTGAGGTCACAAATGCACAAGGATAGATCTCTAAGATAATCTGTCACAAGGATAATGAATTAAACCATGATTTTATTCAAAAAAAAAAAAAAACACTTTTCTTCCATTGAAAAGGATTTTGAAAATGTTTACGCCATTGAGGCCAAAATTTATCATCAGTTCTTTATGGCAATATATTCAACATATCACCTTTCTTTCTTCTGAGACGGCAACCTACATTTAATAGTATGAACTAGCAAGATTATCAAAGAAAAAAATGGGAACAGATTGTCCTTTAATAATACAAATAATTGTTCTCCTAGTTGTTATAATTGGACTTTACGAGACCCTGAAGATAGCAATGATGTCAGAATATCAGAAGCATCCCTTCCAATTTGAGATTTCATGAGAAAGGTGATAATCGACAGAACGTAAAAGATGAAATACCAACTTTAGAAACTCCTTCGCCCATCTTTAAGGGGCTGTGTAGTAATGTTTGACAAATTGCAAAAGAAGATAATAAGACACCTGGCGTGCAAATGACTCTTTTCCATTTAGGAGAGTATCCATGGCAGAGAACTGATTATCGAACACACTATAAAATTTCTGGTAAAATTGACTCCTGGAACATAAATATTTGAAAAAATAATAATAATAAGTGAAGGCACGATAAGATATGCAACTTTTCATTAAGTAGTAGAACCAATAGGTACCTATCATCTTCGGAAATAACTTGATCCATCTGCTCAAATTTCCTGGTAAGAACTTCTGCACCCACAGATGAGAGACCATGCATGACCAAAGCCTCCAGTGTCCTCGGAAAATTGTGCTGAAAAATAAAGTCACCAGTTTTAAGAAAAGATGAAGAAACGTAAGAATGATTGAAAATACGGTTATTTTGCCAGAAAAAAATGTTCAAAGTTAGGCAGCTAAATTCTGAAGAAAAACAACAGGTGAAACACCGCATAAAGCAGCACCTACAGAACATCATCTCATAAATACAGCAAGAGTTCAACTAGAAAACAAAATGTTTCTGGGCCAAAAGTTAAAGATAACAAATACAAAACAGAAAAAAACAAAAGGGCAAACTCCTATAATTTTGTCTGATGTTCCGTCCAACATTCCAGAAAACAGAAGCATTTAATTGACTCAGAGAAAAGAAGGTTTAGTGCCAGTATTAAATAAAATAAACTTCAACATTATAAAAATAATCTTGATTGGCTTACTGAAAACTTATTAATTAGTAGTTTACCACCGTATCAAAGGAGTCATCAAAATACCAGATTATAATATCAATGTAGCAAAATTTAAGTTTCAGGAGCCAGTGTCATCTATCCAGATGAATGATAATCATCTTAAGTTTAATTTCAAATTCAATTGTCTGTAGCTAAGAATTATATTTCAATACATAAAGCATGATTCGGTGCAAGATTTCTCCATTTTGATCCTTAGCAGTACATTCAGTTTGAAACAATAATTGCATCTCCATGTGGATTAAGACAACCTGTTAACTTCGCTAAGTGTGTAGAAGAATGTGGGTAGCAAAAAGGAACAAGACCAATATAGTAAAGTAAAGCAGATAGAACCAAGTCTATTTTTGTTTTTATCTCCCATTGGTTGGAATATCTGTAAAAGAAATGGAATCAGTATCTGAAATCTGAAAGGAAATAAGAACGTACTGCCATGGCGAGAAAGACGCTTCGAAAGGTACATGGATCGAGGTTCCAAACAACATTAGCAATTGCATCAGCTTCCAAATTATATATGTCTGTTTTAATATTTCTCTTGACTTCATCTTCTTCAACTGGGCAGCTAATGGATCGATCCGCTGAAATGATGCTTAGTGATTGGTTCTGGTTTACAAGGTTATGGACTAATGAAACAAGTTCATGGAGAGATTTAAGTGCATGTGGTTGTAGCTCATGCAATGAAAATTCTTGCTCATTTTCTTTCACAGTCGCGGTCCGATTGTTTAGACACAAATCTTCTTTTTGGTGACCTGACATGTTGACGTTGTATTCCCAAAACAAACTATTATTAATAATAAACCAACAAGATTTCTCAAGTGAAGCAAAATAGAGAAAACAGATCCAGCAAATTGAAGGAGTAGAAAGAGTTGTGACTAGATCATCATTATCATTACCAGGCTGACCACTTGCCGCAATATCCTTCCTATCCATGGTATCATCGTTATGGTGAACTGACATGTTTACATATTTCCAAAAACAAACTATCATTAGTAATAAAACTACAGAAGTTCTCAAGTGAAAGAGAACATAAAAAAAGGGATCTATCAAATTGAAAGGTGTACAAACAGTTGAGAGACCTGCATTGCCATTACTAGGCTGACCATGCACAGCGATGTTTTTATTGACAGCATGTGACGGCTTACCTAGCATCCGGTCCTGTCCTGATCATGAGGCAAGTTAAGGTGCTTTTCACGTACTTTCCATTTCACCACAAAGGTAGAACAAAAAAATTGAGCAATAACTAGGTGTATGTGATGCTGAAAATTGACACACAACATAATTTTTTGGTCCTTCATGGATAGCAAAGTGAACAGAAATCAGATATCAGAACTTTCAATTGTCATGTTGAGATACCGATTTCAGTGCAAATATAAACGAGGTTTGCCAGCTGAGAGAACCAATGTAGGTTTTATGGTTAAGTGTTAAGCTTTTAATGATAAGTTATTTCATTTCATGCAAGATACAATGAAGAGTGTCTGTATAAGACAATAAAAGGATTATTTCCATGAAGAACATCAGGTTGACCCAGAAGTTAATTAACACTGTTCCTTACAGATGTATATTCACATATCTGATTGCTCAGATTTCAATTAAATCTAGTTATTTCTCTGTTAAGAGAAATCTACTCAAATGGCTAAAAAAATAAATAAATAAACAGATTTTCACATATGCAAAAGATAACTAACATGTAAACATCAACATTTGCTTACCATTTCTTTGTCAGTCAGCCTTATAGTTGACATTGAAGGGGGAACAAGATGAAAGGAGGCCAACGAGAAAAAAGGGGGAAAAGGTTAGTTTGTTCCGTTAGTAACTCACGAACAACCAAGGACCATAGTCTAGATGCTGGAACATACCTTTTCAATATTCTACGTAGATAGTATGCGTCCATGTGATCTGACATGCTTGACATAATGTCAGACCGCCACCAGAAATTTACAGCAATAGTTAAATTCTCACTGTCCACTTGGTGGAACCTGGAACAGAATTTATAGAACATATTTGAACAGACAGAGGTAACAAAATTTTGAGAAATCTACCAATATTTACCAATTGTGCATATCATCTAACTTAATGACTCAATATGTGGCATATAATCTTCTAAAGAAACTCAGTCTGTCAAGTGGTAAACTAGCACTAATTTAGACCTACGCTAACAAATTATGTTTTTAAACTATTAACTCAATTCCCAAAGCATATGTTTTTAGTATATGGACATTTTCATGTGCTACACAAGATAATAGCAAAAGGAAATAACCAAACAAATAATGTGCTTGCAAGGGTGCAGTCCATGGTGATTGTTTTTGCTTTCCGTGTTACTCGTCCAACAAATTAAACAGAGGTAAATCAGCTTCAATCAAACATATGCCAAATGAATTATTCAACTTTATTCATTCTTTAATTTTCTTGTTGAATTGTTAGATTAATCCCCTGGAACTTTTTTAATAATTTTATTTCAATTTTGAAGTGAATTAGATTATAATTTGTCCACCAATATAGTTTAGCACTTTAGCTCCAGAATTGTTCAGAATGCACCATTAAAGTTTACAATGCTTTATCTTTTCTTCTAATCTGGTCAAGCTTAAATTAATTCAGTTTTAAAATGTGACCTAATATGCTCCAAATTTCCATGCACATCCAATAATGTCCTCACTCAAAATTAAAGGTATTAGTTTAATGTGTTATGACCATACTTCAATTTGTGATTTAGTTAAAATTAACAAAGTAATCTTACCATCCTTCAGGAATGAAGACAGCATCACCTGCATGAAGGATAACCTTCTGGGAGTACTCATCCATCAACTTGGCCCTTGGGTAGAGACTAAAATTGGTATTCTCTAAAGGAATGGCACTGGCAAAGAGAACGTGTTCATTACTTTTTAATTGGAACTGATGAAGGTTGGAACATGAGGTGCGAGAATGTTACTCCACTCTTAATTTTGATAACAGATAGTAAATACCTGTGATTCGAAGATTCTCCATATAAGGGCAACGGATACAGGAAGGGACAAGCTGAAGGAGGCCATAAAACAACTGAATTTTGAATAATACAGATATAAGAAGTCAGATCATATCTTATATTTTGCTGAAGGGTGAGTTACAATACAATTTCCACTGTTCAAGACAGGACATCATTCATAACTCCTCTTACTAGTCACGTGAGAAATAAAGAGTTCCTGATGATCTATAAGTTATACTTCAGAAGTTCAGTGAACGATACATCACATAGAAACAGACACGCATGAAAGAGACAAGTTAAATGGAAAAGAAAGAATGATTTTCCTTCAGCATAACACGGAAGACTCAATTAAATTCTAGTGCTTAGTGCTAATAAGGGACTAGATCAAAATGGATCAACTAAATTCTAGTGCTTCTTCTATTAGTGAAGTTTCTAGAAAAAAAAATATATCAAACGACGCAATGCACCTTGGGTCGCTACGGCAACAACCTCCTTGTATAATTACAAGGGTGAGGTCTGCGTACTACTGACCCCCCAGACCACAACCTAGTTGGGAATATACTGAGTATGTCGTTGTTGTTGTATAACACGGAAAGCATGGTAAGATGATGTCTATGTACCTCAGCCCTCAGGTAAAACCATAAAATACTCCCATGTTATTCATATCTTCGAGTAGACAGTTTCTCTATGAAAATAAAAATATAATTACAAGCACAAGTATTCGTAACATGCTGTTCCAAAGTTAAACACAAGTCGATCTGGAAATCAAAATCAATATCAAATGTCCGACATTGTAAATCCTTCTTATTTACAAATTACAACACAGAAACTTCAATCCAATATGCAAGCAAAGAGAACATTGGTCATGTATCTTAAGGTACAAAGGGCAGAACATTGTGAAGAATCCTCCATTCAAACCAGCCTCAGCAACAACATGGCACAATCGCAATATCTTCTCCACAATTTTAGGATGCTAGCATGCTAAAGATTATTACTCGGCAAGTGGCTCAATATATATTCATCCACGGCATAAACTTTTCCTAACTGCATGTTAGTAATAGGAAATCTAATCTAGGCTACGATGACATGTTTATACCACAAATGTCAAATATATGTCGTACTCCCCTACCTTGTTTACATCCTGAAATGATGCATAAAAGATTTTGGTGCGGATCATAGTGAGTACTAGATCGAGTCCTAGCACTGTTCATCCACAAATTGATGGAAGCAAGTTTCTTGCCATCCAGAAATACAGGCTGTCAAACAAAAGCAGGTATGTTTAAAATGTTAACCATGAGATGTGTACCAGTTCCACTTGTCAAAGCAGTAAGCAGGGAAATGAAGAAAACTTGACATACGCACGATTTCAATGTCTTCTCTTAACCATTCCAACTGAGCATTCTCTTCATTTTCAGCATTCATAATTGGTACCTGAATCATACAACAAAAATTAGGAAATACTAGAAACCCAAAAACAAAAATTACAAAACCAAAATGCAGTTCAAGATATGAGGAACTTGAGAGCAGCTGAGGGAAAAACTGAAAATGGATATCAAAGCTGTGGATGATAAGAGCTTCAGTGGTAAGGGATAATAAGTAAATTGAGCATGATCTAAGGCACGATTAGCTCGCTAGCAGTTTCACCCATTCAAACTCAACTGAGTAGCTTCAGCATGCTTCAGGCAATTTAGAAAGATATATTTACATGCATCCACAAAGCCCATCTGAAATTGACAAATGAACCTCCGACTGTAATCGGGTACAACGATATGCATGGTATACTGGCTAATTTACTTTGACATTAAAATGTTGTGAAACTGACATGATTAGCAACAGCCAACATTAGTGCGTGTAAGAAAACATAAGATGGATGCTACAAACTTGAGTATTTAAACAAGATATGCACGGATTGATCAACTAAATTACATGGGTTCATTATGCATAGAATCGTAACAATGAGGACAACATGGTAAGAAATGACAAATGAAAGAGTCAAATTGGGTTCACATAACTTCAGGTTATTACTTGTGCATTAACATATACCAAGTTAGATAATTTAGGATCCGTATTTAGTTTATAACACATTTGGTGGTATATCATGTCTTGATATGAACTTTACTCTGAATATGAATTTAGTTTAAAACAGGAATTATATCATCGCCCATCGAAGTGTAATACAGAGTCCACAAATATTTAAACTAAACTAGTTTACTATGTATCCATTGAAGTTGATGACAAATTTCAGTAACAATGATAAACTTGACTTTGCTAATTTCGAAGAACTGCCCCATTATAAATTATCACGGCTCAGCACAATCAATAGCCTAACTTAGACCATGACTTACAACCTGCGCTAAATATATTTGCTGAGAACATTCTCCTTCTGTAATTTGATTTCCATGTTGGGCAATATGTTCCTCCTGTTTATGCTTCCTTAAAGGAGAATTGGAGTCTTGGGCACCAACACCAGATTGTAAAAGATCTTTGCAGTATCTAATAAATGTAGAAAATGGCAGTGGAACCTACAAAAAGCATAAAAACTACATATGAGAAGCTCAATGATTTCTAGCTTCACATTACATTCTTGTAAGTAAAGAACAGATATATTCACCCTTTCATGACTTCTTATATCTCCATAAAATACAGGCGCAGAACTGGATATCATAGCCCCTACAACGGATGAGCCCACCAATTCCTGCTTTCCATGGTAAAGAATGTAGATGACATCTCCAGACATACATAAACAATTATGATGAGTGGTGTTCATAAGTCAACAAAATTTCAATTCACTCTCCAATCTTAGACAAACTGTTGTCAGTCTAATCCAAATCAGAACCAAGTAGACTGTCAACATCCTATAGGCCCAACAGTTAACAATAATCCATGTGTGAAAAGAAATTGAACTACTACCATAAGAAATCCCATATTATCATTCTTGATAACAAGAAATAACCCTTCAAATGTTTCATGTATCTTCAAACACAAAGGCATCATTCTCATTTTCACGATCACACCCATTAATTCCATTCTTCCACGTTTTCACATGTTCGGAAGTCAATTCTTAATATCAATATTTTGCAGATACAAATGACCACTCCAATATCAAGAATAGTTCATCTTCAACATGTTCTCTAGATTCAAAAGTTCATTCTGGTCACTTCCAATACGAAGATTCAGCACGATTTCACATTCTTATAACTACCATTCAGACAAAATTAACTAAACATATCAGGATTTACAACAACTTGAGGTCCAAAAACCGGTATCCATTCCAAGGAAAAAAGCTATCCCCTCTGCCAGTATAGTTCACCAAGTTTATTCATCAACCAATAAGAACCTGAACACAATTCTAATATGCACTTCAGCTCATATTTCCGTCTCAAAAACTTCGAAACAGCGACATACCTGCAAGTAATCGAGACCGCCACTCGACATGTCCCATTTAGAAAACGCTTTCCAGCTCTTTACGCAGCCACTGAACACCTTCAAAATCATTAAAAACGGTAAAAGAACAAACATTCAGTACTTAAGGAAAAACAAAACTTATGCAGAGTGAGTGCAATAAGAAGGTGATAGAACAATTACAGCCGGAACATTTCTGGGCTCAATCCTGGAAGCGAATTCCTCAGCCGATGGAAGCTCATGAAATCGGCGAATTTGAGGAGGTTTTTCCATTTTTTATGGTCCGCTTGTTGAAAATGAGTAAGCAGCAAATTGTAGCTAAAAGGCTGATGAAACGCGAATAATTAATGTGATTGGATTGGATATGGGTTTTATTTAGTTTTAATTGGTTTTCTTTGTTAAATATAATTAACTAGTATTTGATCACGTGCACATGCACAGAAAAAAACAAAAATTTATATATTATACATACGAATATGATATTTAAAAATTTAAATTAGATAAAGTATATATGTATTACATTTTAAAATTTTGAGTTTATGTAAATGTATAATATAAATATAAATATAAATTATTTAACATTCATATAAATCAGGCTTTTTTTTTGTATAACTGTATATAAAATATAATATGAATATTAGATGTAAAATAATTTAATATTGTATATTCAGAAAATTTAAAATCTTGTAAAACTGTTACAAAATAAAAAATTAATGATAATAACGTTTTACTTGTGTAACTGTCATTTGAATGTTGGTCATAAAGATTTTTATTAAATGAAGTCCTATTTTTATTAATTGTTGACTGAATAAAATTTATTGAAGCTTGCCAGCAATTATATATATAGAGATTTTGAAAAAAAAAATAATTGAGTTAAGTTTGAGTGAGATTTTGAATTTGTATTAAAATGATAACTAAAATACAGTTTTGCTGTTGAGCCATCAGAAGGCTCGACTTATGGAGTCATCCACACTTATTCACCAATAGTGTATTGACACGTGTCGTGAAATAAGTATAATTTGGACAAGTGTCAATACATTAAGTGGTGGATGGCTCCATAAGAAAAACCATTCGATGGCTCTATAGAATTTTTGATTTAAAATAAAATGATTAAAGTTTATTTGATGTAAAAGTAAGAGAAAAATGATAGATAGTTAAAATTATATGGGTGGATGAATAGTGAATTAAAATTGATGTAATATGTAAAGATGATTGATTAATATTATTTAATAATATTGATAATATTGAGGATAATGGAGGTATATTAAGATTATGTTAAATTTAAGTTTTTATTTTATTTTTATTTTTTGGTTGAGTTGATATATCCAAATCACACTCTAACGCCACGTTTGCAGCACTTATCTGGCCATAAATCAGTGTTTTGCTTTTCGATTTCACCTCAGCCCGCAACTCGATCTCTCATAATTTGCTCTGCGCCGATAATTTGATTTGGGAGGGAGGGTGAGATTCAAACAATCCCAACATTTTGTTTGTAGTATTTTTGGGCATGTGGTAACCGAGCTACCCGACTCGGGTCGTTCTCAAAGGAAGGCTGTTCGGAGCTTCGTTTACTACCTAGTCGTCAAGGTCACACAACCAAAAAGGTCCTAAACATTCTACTCGCAATTTGTGGGTTTGAATTTAAGCTAAATTAATCCACGAGATAAGAGCAATCGAAAGCAATTAACTAAGCACGCAAGAGGTGAAAGAAATCAAGGGGGAAAGAGGGATTTTGGTTTGTCGGAGTCTCTATGCTCAAACACACGCAAATAACCGAACATGGCCATGCTAGCTAAAACCAGAAAGCTAAACCAAACTCTAGCACAAGACGAGCAAGTATTCAACTTCTAGGCACACTTAGTCAAGCATTCACGATCTAAAGATTCAATCTTTTCCTCCAAGCAACACAAGCACAATATCAATTTTCACAAAAGCAAACAAAGATATACGAAGTAATGGGGCTTAAGACGAAGTACCCACTCTTACACGTACTTGAAAGGAGAAACGGAGTCAAAAGCTCGAAACTTTACTCGAAACAACGTCGCCGGAAATTCGCCGGAAAACTTGATCCATAAGCTCCAAACCAAAAAAAAAGAAAGAGAGAGAAGAGAGAAAATAGAGAGGATTTCCCAACTTAAAAGTTGGGAAATGAGGGTTGTTCTCAAAAATACAAAACACAATGTCTATTTATAGCTACACCACAAACACACACTAAAAACACGCACATTAAATGAAACGCTCTCGAGGTCGCGGGCAGTTTCGCGGGTCGCGGGCACGAATGGCACGAGTGTGGCACGAGGAAGGCACGGTGCGGCACGAGGTGGCGCGGAGAAAATGGAACACTCTCGACCTGGCGGAAGTTTCCGCGCGCGCGGACGGGCTGTGGCTGCAGCACTCTCGACCTCGCCAAGGGATTCGCGTGGCGCGGGCATGCTGGGACAGAACTTGCGACGTCGCGGTGCATTTCGCGCGCGCGAGAGGAAGGAACTCGCGGCTGGGCATGCTTGGCACGGAGACTCACGGGCGGAACTGGTATCGCGGGCGCGAGGTGCTGAGATTCGCGGGCGACGCACGACGTGCTGGGAAACTCGCGGGCTAGGAGCTGTTCGCGGGCGCGGACCGCGGAACTCGCAGGCACCTAGCACTTGATGTTCGATTCGCTCTAACTTCTCGCACGGTTCTCCGATTGACTCGAAACTTGGACCCACACTCCTCAAATCTCTTTCTCCTCGACTTGGAATGCTCAAACCGATATCGCCGCGCAATTAATATATATATGCTTGGAAATGGTTCGTGTGGCTCGGACATGGTTCGGATGGCTCGGAAATGTCTCGGATATAGCTCGTCTCCCTAGACTCGAATCGTGTGGACCTAAACAACACCAAAAAGACAAGAAAAATACGCCGAACCACAAAACACAATATGAGAATAAAAATACACGAAACACGATAAAATGGACCGGTCGACACTAAAACGAACCTAAAAACACGAAACTAAAGCACATAAAACATATGAAAATAAGCACAAAAACACAATAAACAACTCCCCCACACTTAGCTTTTTGCTTGTCCTCAAGCAAACAAAATAATAAGTAGTTCGAAAAGAAATATCGAATGGTCCAAGGTTAACAATCATGCGAAAATGAGACTCTCCTTATCATCCGGTAAACCAAAGAATCGAACTCAAATTCGAAAACATGTTCCCCACGAAATGAATTCATACAAAACAAAAACCCGTCCCGAGTTATCCTACACATGATTTTCTCGATCCAAGCTTCCTCTTTCTACATACACGTGCAAAAAGCTATAGATGGTCTACTAAACATATAAACATCATAAGAAAAAGATATACGAAGTAATGGGGCTTAAGACTAAGTACCCACTCTTACACGCACTTGCAAAGAGAAACGGAGTCAAAAGCTCGAAACTTTACTCGAAACAATGTCGCCGGAAATTCGCCGGAAAACTTGATTCATAAGCTCTCAACCAAACTAAAAAAAAGAAAAGAGGAGAGAGAAGCGAGAAAATGGAGAGGATTCCCAACTTAAAAGTTGGGAAATGAGGGTTGTTCTTAAAATTACAAAGCACAAAGTCTATTTATAGCTACACCACAAACACATACTAAAAACACGCACATTTAGTAAAACACTCTCGAGGTCGCGGGCACGAGTGGCACTGATGCGGGCACGGGGAGGCACGGGCGCGGCACGAGGAAATGTGGCACTCTCGACCACGCGGAAGAATTTGCGCGCGCGGGGCGCGCTGGGAGTGGCACTCGCGACCTCGCCATGAAGTTCGCGCACGCGGGGCGCGCTGGGAAAGGGTACTCGCGACGTCGCAGTGATATTCGCGCGCGCGAGGCGCATTAGGAATGGACTCGCGAGCTCGCTGGCAAATTCGCGGGCGCGAAGGGAAGAAACTCGCGGGCTGGTGCGCTCTTGGACGAACTCGCGGGCAAAGAAGCATTTCGCGGGCGCGGAGCGAAGGAACTCGCGGGCAAAGGAAGCTGCTGGGCAGACTCGCAGGCTAAGGGCATTTCGCGGGCTCGAATCCTGAAATTCGCGAGCAGACTTGATACTCGATTCGCTCTAATTTCTCGCACGCTTCTCCGATTGACTCGAAACTTTGACCCACGCTCCTCAAATCTTTTTCTCTTCGTCATGGAATGCTCAAATCGATACTTAATATATATGCTCGGAAATGGCTCGTCTTCCCAAACACGAACAATTTGGACCTAGTCAACACCAAAAAGACAAGAAAAGTACGCCGAACCACAAAAACACTATACGAGAATAAAAATGCACGAAAAACGATAAAATGGACCGGTCGACACTAAAACGAACCTAAAAACACTAAACTAAAGTACATAAAACACATGAAAATCAGCACAAAAATACAATAAACAACTCCCCCACACTTAGCTTTTTGCTTGTCCTCAAGCAAACAAAATAATAAGTAGCTCGAAAAGAAACATCGAATGGTCCAAGGTTAACAATCATGTGAATATGAGACTCTCTTTATCATCCGGTAAGCCAACGAATCGAACTCAAATTCGGAAACATGTTCCCCACAAAGTGAATCCATACAAAACAAAAACTCGTCCCAAGTCATCCTACACATGATTTTCTCGATCAAATCCTCCTTTTTCTACAAACACGTGCAAAAAGCTATAGATGGTCTACTAAACATATAAACATCATACGTATGAAACCAATAAGCCAACTCACATTCTTCTTTTTCTCTTTTTCTTTTTTTTTTCTTTTTTCTTTTTTTTTTTCTTCTCTTCTTTTTTTTTTATTATTATGTGAGCTTCTTTTTCCGAACGAGGTTTCCTAGACAATGCTTATCTAGGTTTAACCTCGAGGGGTCTCCTCGAGTTCCCTAGACCGGTTTCCCGGGCTCATTATCCCATTCCACGAGGTGGCTCGGGATAAGAGGAGCCTAGTCCGTACCTCCTCGCGAACTCACCTTTTATTCTTCTTTTTTTTCTTTTTTTTTTTCGAAGGGAGTGGCACAAACGTACATCATAAGTGAAATCATATAAACACATAATCGATCGAGATGCACTACGATGAATAGCATAACACGTTTACAACAATAATCGAGCATAAGGTAAGCATATCTCAAGTCAATCAATCGAGAACAACAAAGGACAAAACAATTTTGTGAATTCACATGCGGGTCCCACATTTAACAAACTATCATCCAATTCAATGGTACCATCCAAATCATCAAGTTCATAAAGCACGAAAGTTAACAATGACGCCAATCCACATACTTATCTTACCACTTAACTATTTTGGGCCTTTAAACGCACATCAAGCATCATGAAGGGGGAATCAACACAAACACATAAAGACACAAACACAACCGGTCCAAGACACGAAAAATAAAGCACCAAAAACGAAAGAAGTATCGCCTAATCATGCATAATCACTAAATCCCTCCCCCACACTTAAAACAAAGCAATGTCCTCATTGCTTGACCAAAAAGCATAGGAGAAAGCACGTAATCATGTAAGCCCATGCGATACACAAGACAAAACATAAGAAACGAAAATACAAAAGATAGAAAACACAAAGACACACAAGATCAACTAAGAGAAAAAGAAAATAGGAAAAGAAAAGTGCGTACTCTACACGGTGGTGTTCCACCGTGTGTCTAATGGTGTTCGTCCGGTGGGAATAAAAAGAAATGAACCGAAGGTCCATGAGCGAAAGTCGAAACCATCCAAACCGTTGGGCATCGAGTACACGGAACGAGATAAGTGAAGGCCACATGAAGGCGTCTCGGAGTGATGACAACCGTTAATCCATAAACTCAACGAAGACACACATAGGCGTGAGAGCTCAAAAATCGGCCTCGAGTAGCTCAACTATATTCACCACGCATGACACGGCCAACTCCTCAATGTGTTCAACGCATGAACCAATTACCGGCACTTGCCGTATGTATCAACCTACAAACTCAAAAATCCGGCAACACAACACAAAGTTGGCACGCCCGGCAAGACGTGCCTATCAAGCACAAGTTCAACTCAAATAACCCACCACGACTACTCCGGCAAGAGTAGTGACCAAACTCGACAGAAATGGAAATGCAAGTAGAGGTAGGGCCGACATACCTCGGAAAATGTCGAGAAAATGGTCGCCTGGAGCTCGTAAATAGAAAGAGATAAAGCAGGGAGCTCCGGTCGCCGGAAAATAGATCAATCATGAAGAGATGATGGTAAAGAACATGAAAAGCTCGAAAAGGACTAACGAAAGCTCGGTGGGTGCTCGATCGCCGAAAAAAAAAATGGTCGCCGGAAAAGTTCGCCGGATCCGGCGACGGTGGCCGGAAAAAGGTGCGGCCCGGCGAGAGGAGTCCGGGAGTGCCTTCGGGTTTTGATAACTCCAAGTGAGTCGCCGACAATTTCGATTTGAAGGTTGAAGTAGATGTGTAGATCTAGAGCTTTTGGCCGAAAATCGGAAGCCTTCTCGCCGGAATTTTCACTTGATGCTCGAATATGTCGTCGGCGTCGAGAAGAGCTTCGCGTTGATATAAGATTCGTCATTATTCTTTTGCAGAGATTCCGTTTTTATCTCTGTTGTTCTTCCGCACGTTTCCTTGAGCTTACTTTCGGTTAGTGTTGTGTATTTTAGATCTATCCTTACAATATTGTTTTCACCATTTTGCCTTGTCGAAATATCAGTTCATTCGCGTTTTTGAAATAGTACATTAGTTTGTTAACACAAGTCATTGTGCTTTTATTTCAACTTGAAGGTGAATCTTCTAATTACGAGTTACGACAGACCAATCTAATAGGTGAGCTACTTCACTACATTAATTTTTTTTTTTATTTTTTTTTATTATTTTTTTATTTTTTGGTTTCTCTATTTTGTGCCATCGAATTCTTGCCCGAGGTAAGCTTAAGCGAGAGCGTCAATCTAGAATAGAATGATTAATGTCATGGTGTACAAATAGAACTTGAATTAATTATCTCCGACTCTCTAGCTTCTTTATCGTTGTTTCGTTTATATTTTTAGGTAGGTTATTGTTATTTTATTTCTTAGTTAATAATTATTCAAACCCCTTATTTGATTAGAGTGTTTAGAATTTATTTTCTTTTTGTGTGAAATCAATTCCGAAGCTAAAACCCGAACCGCATTCCTTGTAAGATCGATCCGGGGAACGAATCCTTCGGTACTCAGTAAAAATAATAATTTGTACACAACAGTATTCATTAATTCATTTGTCCGAGATCATTTGGTCCAAATACGGCTACCATCTATACTTATATAATAAGAATTAACATTTATCCAAAATAGCAGGTCAAATTATGGTCAATGTAGGATTTGCATTAAATATTTTCCAATACTGGTAAGTTTTTGTCATTTTCACACTTCTCATTAATTATGTTCTGCTCACACTTCTCATTAATTATGTCCTTTTCACACATCTAATTAAATCATTCCATATAAGTTTTTATCACACTTCTCATTAATTATGTCCTTTCCACACATCTAATTAAATCATTCCATATGAGCTTTTATCGTTAAAATGTATAGCCATCTATTATGACCTTATCCCATTGATATTTCCATGAAGCATGAAGCGTCTTTATCGCGTTCTACTTTTTGGTAACCACTCTATATCAATAACCGAATATTTGGTTAATGATAGCACACGTCTTTATTTCAAGGAGCGGATATTCTTTGACCTTTAATTAATCTGAACTGATTGCCTTTACTTTTCAATTTTTAAAAACTCTTTTTTTTTATCGCACATTGGTCTTTTCCTGAAGAAAACCCGTTTTTAGTCACGACCAATTATATGTTGTTGCTTCGCGTGTAAATAATAGAAGGGTTTGAAAATATTAGTTTGTGATAATGAGGAGTTACCAAATAATCAAACTCATAATGTTGTGTACAAGGAGGTTTTTAATAATTTATGATTGTTACCGAACTTTTTATGATTCAACAATGATCCTATGTATTTTAATGATTTCAATTTCGATCCTAATGCACGTGAGATTATATTATTCTTCCAAATTCTACATCTCGTGCATCGCACGGGTTACGTACTAGTAACAAAGGAAAGTGTTAATAATTAAGTTTAATTAGTGTATATAATTTTAGTCAAATCTTAAATAAGTTTAATTACTGTGAGTAATTTTAATCAAATCTTTTAGTAAAACTGGACTATCGGGATTCTAGTTCATGCATATCTAAATAAAAATATAAATATTCCTTAACAACCAAACTAGTGTGTATCCCGTGCGATGCACGTAGGAGCTCATATTTTAAACATTTTTTAGGCTTTATTTTAAATATTATTACTTATATTTTTCACAGCTCGTCTATTATGAAAATAAAATAAATACAAACAATGAAAAATATATATTATTAATCACTTTTCTTTATACAATATTTTTTTTAAGTAATATTATTAAACCTTACGATTTTGATTTTATATTTTTAAAAGTCAATTATTCCATAAGAATAATCATACCATTTTAATTTCAAAAAAATTGGCAAGTTTGTTAGAGAGATAAATCCAGTTAGATAAATGATTAATTAGTTAAGATATTATATTAATTGTATCATAAATAAATCGGTTAGATAATGTAGATAAAAAAATATAATATTAATTAGTTTGTTATGAATGTGATTATATGAAAATCAAGATAAAATGAAATTTACCCAAAAAATTTTGTTCAGGACCAATCGGGTTTTCTGATATAATTCTTTTTTGTTTGAATCCTTCATTTTTTGTAACCAATTTGATCAGTTTAGATGACACGTGTATAATTAGATATTTAAATAATTTGTGCCTAATTATAGAATTATTTTTTTTCTACAAAATGCGATTTTATTCCCTTATCTAAGATATTGAAAAAATCTTAACAAATAACAAATTTATTCTTTTTGGTTGTTGAGAATTCTATGGCTTCTATATCTTCTAATATTATGAGAGATGTTAATAATTAAAAGAAGCAATGAAAATCAGATTAAATCCAATTATGGCTAAATAAATGATGGGCCAATTCTAGCCATTTTAACCATAGGGCCAATCCGTGAATAAAATATTTAGCCTACTAACATTAACTTATTATTGTACAAGCCCAATTATATTTTTCTGGTTTAATTTAATAATTTTGAATCTTTTGTAATATCATTTTAAATGCATAGAGTCCTAAATATGCATATTTAAAGTTAAAAAAATGTAAATTTACGGGAAATACATTGAATTTTTTAACTAATAAAGAATGTGCATATCTAATCTTAAAGTATCTATAGCATTGAGATTCTTTATTTGATAAACAAATAAATATCAAATATTTTTTTAACTAATTAATAATGGATATAAATTATCTGTGCAAATGATATAGTATAGGAAATTTAAATTCACTTATATAAATGAATATTTTACTCATTTGATATTTAATGTTCTAAAAAATTGAGCAGATATAAACTAAATTTGCTAAACTGTAAATATAATTATATATATATATATATATGATGTAAATTATTATCTTCTTTTTTATTGATTCAATTTTTATATCTATATATATTAAAAGATGTTAATGGAATAATCTAGAATAGTAACTTTGATGTTATAATTAAATCGGTTGACTTACTATTAAATAAAATATAGGAAAAATTACTTTAATATTGACAGCAAAATAAAATTAAATTATACCTACCTGATGTAAATTGTTCAATCCGGTTCATAGCATAACTTTCTATATAAATAAAGTGGTATCAGTTTGAAAATAATTTTGTGATAATTATTGCAGTAAAAAATGTATTCTTCATATTAATCACGAATCACTACAATTTCTTATTCTTTTGGTAACCAACTATACAACATGTGCACGATAAGGTTGCAAATATAATCACAAAAAAAAAATGATAATCAATTATGGAAATTTTATTATGATATTTATCATAATGTTATCAAAATTAATAACAAATTACGGTGATTTCTTATTCATTCGGTATCAACCATATACTGATATATTTTATTTATCATAGTTCAAAAAATTATTCAATCGAGATGATTAGTTTAGAATCTTTTGTTTATCAATAATTCAACTATTTAAATTTTTCAGAAATTATATAACCAATTTTCAAATATATCAAGAAATTTAACTATTTATCTTTAATAACAAACCGATGTTTATCCTTATTAACAAATCATGCGTTCTCATATTTTGTTGGGTACTCATCCACATGTAGACCGAAATATGCGTGAGAAAATTACAAAATATAAGTACAAATAAATTTAAAAATCAATTGAAAAAATCTTATTGATATAACTAACACAATATTACAAGAGAAATGCTATCTCAACATTAATAACAAATCACTACAATTTTCTATGTTTTCGGTAACATGCCATATACAAAATATCATCTCTTCAAGGAGTTCAAAAATATCATTTGAATTTATCAATAACTGCGTCAAACCAATTTTATAAATTTCATATTGCAATTCATAATATCATAACAAATATCATATAAATTAATATATTAGAAACAAAAATTAAAATATTTATTATAGATTTTAAGAAATAATAAATAACATTGATGTAATTTAATCTTAATAATCTTTTTTAACTTCAAAATATATATTACAATTTTGTTTTTAGTTAAGTGTTGGTTATAAAATTTGCCACAAATTTTCAACTTTAGCCTAGCTTATTTAGAAATCGAAATAATATATTATAACAAGATATGTGTGAGAGAAAATAGAAGGAAAGAAGTGTTCTGTGAGTATTATTTATTGATAATAGTTGAATATCTTAATTTTCTATTATCCTTAGTTATAACAGGATCTAAAATAATAATTGTTATATAACGAGTGAAATAAAAATATGAATAATATATTAAATTATTATATATCATAAAATAAAGTAAAAAATAATTATCAATATTCAAAATTATTTTTATACTAATTAATATCCCTTTATTGCTTTAATTACATGCAATTATAATTATTGTCCCGTGTATCGCACGGGCTACATACTAGTTAATTAGAATAAGAATGAGTTGCATTTGTTGTAAAAAATAACAATTGAAAATGAGGTATTTTCGAACAAGGACGAACACTACAAAAATTTGCTAGTAAAAAAAATAAGTAAATCGAGGTTGTTTGGTTAAAAAATAATAATTTGAAGCTAATATTTTATTTTGATTATTTATTTTTAGTTTTCTAAAAGTAAATTTGAATAAACATATTGTGTTGTCACACATCAAAAAAACAAAATTGATGTTATTTTGAAATGTGTGCCTAGAGATAATTTTACTATTACTAATACTTTTAGAATATTTTTTGTATTAATTTTAAAAATTGATGTAGTAAAACATTGTGCTATCGCACATCAAAAATAAAAGTTGATTCCATCTGCACACCAATCTTATCTTTCTATTGTATAATTGCATTTGTCATTTTTTTCAAGAAGTATGGTCACATATTAAAGTTTTTTACCAGTTATCTTTGAATTGTGTGCCCACTTGTCACTCATTGAATTGATGTGTACATTTACTTGATATTGCATTTTTTCAAATATCAAGTTGCAATACAAAATACCGTCTATAATTAAGGTGATTATTGTGATATTATGCATTACACCTTCATCAGAAAAAAAAAAAAATCATCGACATCTGCATTATACTTCTCTAAAGTTGTAATGGATAACAATCCATACAGATCAAACCCAAATATGTCGAACTCATCGGAGGATGACGACCCGTCATATGTAAATTCACGTTATACACGAAATATGCAGTTTACTCAATTTCCTAGAATGCAAATACAACTCCAATTTCAAATTTTTCATTTTCACGTACCAGGACAAATGCATTCTTATCCAATTTCACAAACTTCAGCGCAACCTTCTTTTACTCAATCACCAAATTTAATGAACATGAATCAATCTCAATATATGTGATCAATGTTGTCCTAATATGGCATTCCGAATGCATTTGGGATGCCTTATCAACAAAAAAATTCATGTCGACTAGATTCTCTACTAGTTCCATGGAAGTACCAAGACCTTGTACGATCCAGAAGGTTGAAGGACTTGACAACATTTGCCTTGATACGGACTCAAAAAAGGAAAAGAAATTGAGCCTAAAAGATGGGGTAGATCGACAATAATGTCTTGGACACATGAGGAGGATGTTTTACTATGTCGAGCTTTCTGTACCATCTAAAGTGATCCGGTCATTAACGCTCAAACAAACGTCCGATAGTTTTTAGAGGCAAATTACACAGTACTATAATGAAGCTGGTCAAGCACGAAACCTCATTCAGAGAACTATGGAGTCAGCAAAATCTCATTTTTATGTTTTCCATATAAATTGCATCAAATTTAATGCATCAATAAATATGTTTCAGGTTGATTAAAGAAGGGGTGAAAATGGTGCAATTGTTTTACAGAATGCATTAATGGAGTAGAATAGCGAGGGAAAAGAAAGAGGCTTTAAATAGCTTCATTTTTATAAGTAAAACTACACATTCGTACGTACTTAACACTATATAATTATAAATAATGCAATATAATTATATATAATTATATTATTTTTTAGATATATTTTTTATAAATATATGAAATATTTACATTTGATAAAAATAAAAAGTGGAGTTAAAGTTTTATAAATATTAATAAAAATATAAGAGTATAATCTATATCTATATATATATATAATAAGAATTACCATTTACTAAAAATAGTAGCAAAAAATTTAGGAAACATTTAATGCATGCCGTTTTTAGAAACTTTTTAATATATACATTAATTGCTTACATATACACGTTTTCAAATAAGATCAAATAAGATATAATCAAAAAATTAAATAAATTTATTAATATCTGCAATATTTTCATTGATATTTATGATAATAAATTACAAGATTGATTTCCATGATCCATGTTGATAATTTTTTGGTCAAGATAAATATTATTTTATTAATATTTGTAATACTTTCATTGATATTCATTATAATAAATTACAAGATTGATTTCCATGATCCATGTTGATAATATTTTGATCAAGATAAATATTACACCATATTTTAAGTTCTAACCATAATATAATTTTTCTTTTTTCACAAATATTCACTTTTTATACAAAAATATTTATGGAAAATCGTACAGGTTAGGTAGAATTGTTTTTCCAAGTAATCTGACAAAATCAAGTTGGTGAATTAATCTTTGCCAATATATTTTTTTCTTACGCTTTATTTTGTTAAATATAAAAAATAAATTGTTCTTCAAATTAATATAAATTACTATTTAAGAGATAATGACCATATACATTAAATAGTTTTACTACTGGTAAAAAATTAAAATTGAAATATATTAACAATTCTTTTAGAATTTATTTATTATTATTGGCACCCATGATTATTTTTTTTCATTTTTTTATTTTGATTTATTTCTATAATTAAATTATTGTAAAATAAATTTTCATTGCAGAATATGCTAAATAAACTATAAATCCTTATAATGCGAATTAGAAAAATCTTGATCATATAAGAGATTGAGTTTTTGGAATTTTTTAAATCAAATTTGTTTAATTAGTATACAAAATTAAATTCTAAAAAAATATGTGTATATTTTATAAAATATTTACACACCACTTAATTTTAAATTTATTTACATATTTAAATTGATTACATAAATAAATAATACTAATGTGCATTAAATGACGTACAACTTCCATAACTTTATAAATAATAATGACATTATATGACAACAAAGTTTATAATAAAATAATAATTAAGTATTATATGGTGAACAAGAATAAGTAAAATTGATATTCTCTCTTATATCAAGGAATAAATATATATATATATATACTAAAATCAAATTTATATTAGTATAAATGTATCAGTGAGATAATATATTAATTATTTTACTACATTTAATGCTGATTAAGAGAGATGAAAAATATATGATAACTATATTGCTTTATATACTTAAACAGACAAAGACTGTAAAAATAACTCATTTAATATGGATGTCTCGTGCATTGCACGGGGTACGTACTAGTATTAATAAAAGTACATGGAAAACATGTGAGACTCATAAAAATGAGGTTTATGGGATTCATTGTTATGGGAAATTTATGAGTGTAAGAGTAAGAATGAGTTTTTAAATAATGTAAGATGTTAAGAAATGTAAAATGAGGTTTGTTTGTTAAATATATGCTCTAATTAGCAAAAGTCCACCTTACCATGTCTGACTTATGAGGTCCCACTTGTAATTGGTCAAAATTTGGATAATTTGCTTAATTTTCTCCGTGACGCTCGCGCCACGCCATTTTTTAAAGTTTTAAATTAACCAATCCAACAATTATAAGCGCGTGGGGTCCGATTAAGCTTTCGGCTTGATTTTNTTTTTTTTTTTTTTTTGTTTATTATTATTAATATTATTAGGATAAGTTCATATTCCTTTAATATATTTAGTTATCTATTAAAAAAAACGCGATCGTGTTTAATATTTTGTATTTTACTAAAACTTTTGAAAAATAAGTGTAAAAATATGGGATTTATTGTATATTAGCACGTGCATTTTATTTTTAAATTTCAAAAGTACTATTATTTTATAAATCATAATAGTTAACAAATTGAATGCCTCATAAATTTTAATATTTTACAAACTCTCGTATATATAACTCAAAATATTTAAATGTTTCAGATTAATACACCATAATTCTTATAGATATTAAAAATAAAATTCCAAAAATTGATACATTTTATCAAGGTAAAATTTCGCCAAATTCTATTAGTTATTAGCTTCCTTCTTCGAATTAGCGAGATCTTAGTTGATAATAACTTACCAAAATTTTTAGTAAATAGTTTTTCATATACGTTGGTGCAATTGGACATGCATCTCAAATCATCCATTAATGGAATTGAATGGTGTTGAGTAAATAATAGTTAGTGAAAGAGTCAATTATTTTTTTAATATAAAATAATATGATATAAAAAGTAATATTCGTTTGTAACGTGATAGTAAAATAGTAAAATAATAACTGACAATAAGTACGTGAATAAATAAATAATAAAATTTATAAAACAATTTTACAGTAATGGCTGGTTTTTGGTTTCAAATTATGTTGGAAAAATATGATTATTGTAGAAGAGTATTGAAGGAATTTGGATGAATGATAATATATTTTTATCGATGGATTAGTGGATTTAATGAAAATTGTTCGCAATTGCCCCCTTGTGACACTTTCCTTACTTCTCAAGTGCATATCAATTTTTTGAAAAATAGATCTGACTTTTGAAAGAAATTTCAAATATACACTACTCCAATTTTGTATTTTGAAAAATAGATCTAACTTTTGAAAACAAAAATTGAAATATATCTTCAATTTTGTAGCCCAATTGACATGTTTTTGCTCGAATATATTTTTTGCTTGAATATATTTTTGCTTGACAATATTCAAATATTTGTGCTTAGAAAATAGATTAATGCTAATTTTTCACCTAACCTTGTTAATATAACTTGGCAACAAAGAATATTTTAGAGGGTGGTTTGAATTGACCCGACCCGCACCATTTCAACCCAATCTGAGTTGACAATTTTATTGAAAAGTGGAAGCTTCTCGCGTGGTTAACATTGGATTAGTTCATGGGTCAGGCTCGTTCTTTTGGATAAGCAATCTTTTATATCTGATTTGGACTTAATTTGACTTTTCGATTTACTTGATTTTTACATGCACAGATGTGAATAAAGTATTATAAGTTATATTTGTGCTTATAATATTAAAATTTTAAGTTAGATAATGCTATATATTTATGTTTTAAAATTTGACCATTCTTTATAATAAATAGTACATAACGATTTAATTACATATTTATCACTATATTGATTGCATAAAATATAATAAATAATGTGATTTTTGTAATTCTTAGAGATCATGGCTAATTAGTTAGTTGAAAAATATTAAATTTATTATAACAATTACTTATTTGATTTTAAGAAAATTTACTATGATATTAAAACAAATTAATTTATTTTAAAACAAAAACTTAATCATATAAAAAATGTAATATTGATTTTAGAATAAATAACTTGAACAAAAAGTTTTTACAATATAATTTTTTATGTTTATGTATTTTTCATTTATCATTTAGTGTAAAATATAATTATTTATTTTAATAATAACTATTATATGATACAATAAAAATAATAAATATTACTCAATTAATATAAAATATAACATTTTTATCTTAATTAACTTAAAAAAGGTGCAAGAAAATATTTTATCATTAATGTGATAGGGTGAATTAAGGTAATAATAATAAAAAAAAAAATTTGTAACGGTTTTTGTGTTAGGAATTATATATATATGAAATATAAAATAATTAAAAATATAAAATATATAATGATTACTGATTTTTCTTTCTCTTTTTCGCAGGCAAAATTTACAGTTAAAGGAGTTACAATATTTATTTTTTTAACTTGCGTTTATCAGATTGGATGTAATGTATATTTAGATATGTATTTGATTTTTTGTGAATTATTATTATTTATTTAGAAATTTCAAATACCTTTTTATTTTTCAAAAAAAGTTAAATTTAAATATTACCAAAAAATTATAATTTAATTACATTATGTGGTCCTGTCAGTAATCAAAAGTTAAAATATTTTTTATAATTTTCAAGTGATTAGTGTACTGATTAATTTTGGAACCAAACAAACTTGAACAGTCAATATTTATTCCTAATTTAATTTTTCTTTTATATGGTAAATATATTAGAGCATTTTTATTGGTTGACAAGTATTCTAGACCTATATTTTATTTTTGCATTGAATAACTTTTGAGTTTTATTTCTTGAATTTGTCAATGTCATTTAAAACTTAAATCAATTTATATGCCACATATGTAAAAAAACCGAAGACATTGTGGCCATTCTTTATGTGTTGTTTTTCTTGGCACCAACTTTGATACTATTCAATCTCCAGTCAAAGGTTTGGTTCAATCACTCAACACTTCTGACAATTCAATTTACCGAGTGAATTTCAAATCTCAATTTCACTAATTAATTTGATCTAATCAAATAACACCCTTTAAAATTTATTAATAAAAGAAATTTAACAAGACAGAATCTAGGGCCAAATGCCAAACAGAAGAAACCAAAAATTAGTCCAACCGCTCAAAAAATTTGATTTAATTGGCTAATTATTAATTAACAACTACAATCATCCCCTACCCTCATCATTATATAATTTCAGAATGCGCTGAGCCTACGTGGCAAATTCTTTTGCTTTGGAATCCTATTTGGCAAAAAATCATGTTTTGGAGTTAGGTTTCGATATAAATTAATATTTGTATTAATTGTATTTTAATATCATTTCCTATTATAACCATTGAATTGCAAATATATTTTAAAAGTTGATAAATTTTGTATTTTTTATCGGTTTTACATATATAATATATCAAATTAATCATCTTTTGATGAGCTTCGATTTAACATCCATATTATATATATAAAACCAATAAATTATATTTATCTTTATAATAATAATAAAATTATTTATTAAAATTAATTAAAAAATAAAAATACTTATCAATTAATATATTTATGTTTAATGTAGTTATATGTTATAAGGTAGAAAATTTATTATAATATAACACATATAAGTCGCACAAGTAACATGTGTCATACTAAAATATAAAATAATATTTACTCCCTCCTATTTTTATTATTTGTCGCTTTGGCTTAATTGATCATTGATAAAATAAATGTCGTTTCATATATTTTGTTCATATTTTTCCATTTGTAACACTCCATCTAATACACAGTGTCTCTTCATATCTCATATCCATCGTTACCCATAACATCCATTAAATATGGTTAATATTGTCAAAAAAAAAAAATCTTAATTAATTGCTACATTTGAATTGATATTATGGAGTCTGTTTGTATTTTACTATTTATTTATATATATATGAAATACTTTTATCTATGAATTAAGCATATTAGTAGTATATTACTAATAAGGATATAAACTACTTTTATCTATGAATAGATACAAAATAGTAATATATATCTTTATAGATAAAATTTAAATTTATTTATCAAACTAATAAATTATATCAAATAAACTATAAATTTTATTATAAAGTAATCAAAATTAGTATGTATTCGATTAAAAATGATATTTATTTCAAATCTAATTGATATGTTGTCAATGTAATAAAAATAAATAATTATTATATAAATTCTAAAATTACATATCAAGTTAAAAAACTGTACTGATACGACACTTTAGGCATCTAATTAAGTAAAAACATTTAATCTATTTTACTTAATATTAAATAAACATATTCTACACTTATGCATACACATATCACCATAATATTTCTATTTACTTAAGATATATATTTTTTTTACTTATATAATAGTAAATAATATCGATATTTTTATATGATATAAGTAAAAAAATTCAACATGGATTGACATTTTTATTTAATATACGGGTGTTTAATTATTGTGATTAAAAAATATAATTTGACAATTTAATTAAAACTTAAAGTAATGTTTTATATAAAATTAAATTATTTAGTTTTTAAAAAAAAAATTAAATATTTTTTATAAAAACTTTCTAATTCAACACCGGTGAAATACACAGATATTGTACTAATACTTAATTAAAAATAAAAAACCAACACGAGATAAGAAAGAGAAGAGGGAAGAAAAAGCAAAAGCGACAGGGCTTCACGTTGCGGGCATCGATCTGCGCGTGCCACGTGTCAGACTGCCAGGCATCGATCCACGCCTACGTGGCACATCGCGATTTTTGGGAACAACAATCAATCAACAAAGCAAAAAGGGAAAGGAAAAGGAAAAAAGTACAATGCACTGTTTAATAAATACATCACAAATTCTTACGGGTGTGTTTTGAATTTTGATATAAGTTTGTAATTACTACACCACCCGTGTGACACGGGTGTGTTTTGAATTTTGATATAAGTTTGTAATTACTACACCACCCGTGTGTCACACGACTGTTTGTTAAAAAATTATTTTTAATTTTTAAAATTAATGCGAAATATTATTTTAGATTTTATTTATATTTTTTTTAAAAAAATATATTATTATATATTTTATAATGACATTTGTTACTTGTGCGACTTACATGTGTTTTATTATAGTAATTTTAATAACTTATATCATGTAACTACTTGAAATATAAATATATTAATTGATAAATAATTTTATTTTTCTAATTATTATTAAAAAAATAATTTTATTATTGTTATAAAGACAAATATATTTTATTTTTACATACAATATAGGTGTTAAATCGAAGCTCAAGAGATGCTTAATTTGATATATTATATATGTAAAACTGATAAAAAATACAAAAGTTACTAACTTTTAGAATCTATATATATATAATTGTTGGCTAATGAGCATTTAATAAAACCTATTAAATTATAACTATGTGGCAATATAACTTTTTCCCTCCAAAAACCGTTACTTTTTATTTATTTAACCTCTTATTTAATTATTAGATAATCAACACACTAATCACTTTAAAATTACAAAAATCATAAACTATTGGTTTACTTAAAGATGACCATATAATATGTTGACTATTTAACGTGATTAGATGTTATTGTTGTGGTTACATTTAAACTAACTTCTTTTGAAAAATAAAAAACGTATTTGGAATTTCTAAATAAATAATAAATAATTCACAAAAAAAATACATACCAAAATATACATTACATCCAATATGATATACGCAATTTAAAAAAGTAAATATTCCAGCTCCTTTAATTGTAAATTTGGCCTGCAAAAAAGTGCAAGAAAAATCATTAATCATTATATGCATACAAATAACTCACAATATTTTATTTATATCTGTGCAAATGCACAAGTCGAATACTAGTACATTTATAATTCAATAGTTATAATAAGAAATGATATTAAAATGCAATTAATGCATGTAACATGACCATAAATAATCAACATGTTAATACCTAAATATTTTTGGATTAAAAGTAAATTAAAATCTACCCAAACCTAATAGTGAACTATGTAATTTGCCACATAAAAACCTAATAGTGAGTCTGCCACTTAGGCGCAGTACGTTTCGAATAAATATATAGGGGGAGCGGGAGGGGATATTTTGTTTTTGATTTGTATTTTTGATTATTTATAGTTCATTTAAAAAAAATGATTGAATTAGGTTTGAATGAAATTTCAGATTTGTAATACATAATATTTTAAATAAAATAATTAAAGTTAATTTTACGTAAAAGTAATAGAGATGTGATTAAAAGTGATGAGTAATTAAATTTTGTGAGTTGATAAATAATGAATTATAGTTTATGTGATGTGTAAGAATGTTGATTGACATTATTTAGTTTTATCGATAATATTTAGAATAATATAGTTGAATTAAATTTGAGTTATAATTTAAATTACAGAAAGTGATGGTGAAAAGTGATTACAAATTATGTGAGTTCTTTATATCCAAGCAAACTATACATCACTCAGTCTCATCTTTAGACAGACCAATTTGTTATTTATTAACAAAATAGTATATAAACTACGAAATGTATTATTTTTATTTATGTAATATTTATTAGAATACAATATTTTAATTTAACACAAATCATTGTATAAGGTGGCCTCATTGTTCGATGGTCGATTTTTAATTTTTATAACAAAAATAAATATTTATATCATGTAATTAAAGACGGATCTAAATGGGGTCCAGGGGGGCCATGGACCTCCTCATTTTTTCTTAAAAAATATATATAAAAGAAAACACTATAAAATATGGACAAAAATACAAAAAAATATTCATAATATATAAAATACTAAAATTTAGTTTCTATGATATTTTAATTTATATTAATATAAATAATTAAAACTTAGTTTCTATGTTATTTATTGAAAAATATACTAATGATCCTTATATTTCACATTATTAGATAAATTTTTAAATATATTTATGACGATTTATTCTTTCGGCCACTTAATTGTAAATCGCTTTAGTGATTTATAAAACCGAGTATTTAGTTGGATTGTTAGATTTTTGAATGTTTATTGTTTACTTTATTTTTTATGTAATCACACATTTTTAATTTTATTTATTTTTTTCTTAAAAAAATGCGGTCGTTTGATAAACTTTAATCAATAAAAATGCAATGCAACGTGCTGCAAATGTTAAATTTAAATAAAATTTTAAATAAAAAAACTTTTTTTTATAAATTAAAGATATTGAAATTAAATTATAAATACATGAAATCTATTATATTTTGTTTATTTTTGTAAAATTTTGATGGTGATATAGATTCTAAATTTTTTAAAACTTGATACATATATCGATATTTATGTTTATAAGTAAACACATTTTTATATAAAATGAGTGTTTTGATTTAAACTACAAGCTCGTTATTTTATATTTAAAATTAGACCCCCTAGATAAAAATCCTAGATCCGTCGCTGCATGTAATATTATACTTTTATTTAGAATATGACATAAATATGAAATATGTATATCATGAGATGAAAATTATTATTCCAAAATTATGTTTCAGTTCATACTTACACAGGTGAGTTAAGATATATATGATAAAAGTAATTGCTAAAACAAAAATTTTATTTAAAAATTATTGCTAGAATAAATTTTGTATTTAAAAAATTTGATGGACTAATTGATAAAAAAAAGAGGAATAAAAGTGAAGAAAGTGATTAGTAAATCATAATTTAGGAGAAAAATATGAGAAAAAAATTATAATATGGTAAGATTAGTAGTGGCCCACACTAAGAAGGAAATGTGTATTAAGAGAAAAAAAATAACAAAATTAAATATATACACTTACTAAGTTTGAAAAAAGTTATTTATGTCTTATACCAAGCTTAACTTCAGAGAAAAATTCACCGTATCAGTATCCGAAGCATAAAAATTTGCTATTTAGGCTCAACATGTTTTGAATTAATATATAGAGAGGGATTTTAAGTTCTAACGTTGGATGAAATTTTATATTCTAAAATTATGTTCAATTCATATTACATACCTTTTATGAAATCTAAATTTAAATAAAATAAAATATCAATTATAACGCAATGAAATATGAATTGGAATAAAATCTTATCCACCACCTAAAAGAGTAGTAGTAAAAGTGACTGCGAAATCGATAGACTCAAATTACCGTAAAATATATATTTTTTAAATAGATATTTTTACAGAGAGAGAAAAAATGGCAAGAGAGATATAGAGCGAGAAGCAAGGCGCGGAGAGGCCGTCCGAAAACAAGAGAGATAGAAAACACGCTGCATTTTCTTCTTCTAATTGCGCTTAAAGCTTTCCATTTCTTTTTTGCTTCAGGCTCCCAATTTCTAGGGCACAATTCAAGATTGAGAACCGCCTCGATAATCTATAACGTAATTACTGTGTTGTTTGACTGACATTTCGGGTTCCTCTACAAAGGAAATTGATTTCTTATAATATTTATACACAGAGAGAGAAAGATCGGATTATTTGGTTCCTCAATCGTATATACGCCGGCCCGTGTACACAGATCTTGCCGCTTGGAGCTACAAATTGCAGCCCGATTGATCACATTTGGTTTTGTTTGCATTTTGTTTGATTTTTTTTTTTTGTTTATTTCTGTGAATATATTTCGGAAAATGAGCTGGGAAATCCTTCTAGAGAGAATCTAGGAGGGTTTGGATTTTGGATCTGATCGGTGTTGTTGGGAGACGGCGAGAGCCTTTGGCTCTCGGATGAGAGAGCTGTCTTGTTTTTTGTATTTTTATCATCATCTGTTGTGTTGGGTTGAAATTTTGGTCTGTACATGTTTGGCCAATCAAGTGGAAGGAAAACGATGAAATGGGGAACATTGCTTAAAGACTTGAAGGAAAAAGTTGGTCTTTCCCAGGCTCCGGCAGCTTCGGCATCCACTCCGCCATCGCCGCCCGTCAAAGAAAGCAGCAGCAGCAATGCGAACGATTTGTCGCCTTCCACCCCGGACTTTTGGTCATCTCCGTCAAGGTCGGATTTTTTTTTTCTCTCTTTTTAATTTGAATTTTACACACTGAAGAATTTTCCAAGACTGGAACTTGGTTTTGCATTTTGCTCTGATTCAGTTTTAGGTTATCGACTTATCGTGTTTCTGTATAGGGAAGAAAATTAGGCAAACAACTGCTTTATTAATTAGCTCAAAAGTAAAATTTTGTCAGCTAAAGAGCTGCTTGGCTATTTTTGGTAATTAGGTTCAATAGGTGATAAAAAACTGATTGCAGGAAAAGATGATATTTCGATGTTATTGTATGTGTAATTAGGGGCGGGGACTGTAGGTGGACTATGGTGTCTATGACATATAGATGCAAAAACGTAATATTATTATTTGATCCGTTTCTCGTGATAAAAATGATTATGTTCAATATTTCTGTATGCCATCGCTATGAATTTCCAACTGGAGAAATATATATTACAAATGTGGTGGTTTTATCAATTAATCACTGCATTTTCTTTTTTTGCTATTGTCCTGATGATGAAGATGGTGAGAAGCAACCTTTCAGTTGCAGCACAGTGATTAATAATTTTTGGCTAATATGTAGGTTTTACCAGTAGGACAATTGAGTTGTAATAGTGTTTCATAAATAAAGTGAGATATTGGAAGACCTGGTTTTCAAGAGACATACCTTGTTTTTGAGATTTTGTTTCCACCTAGGAGTTGGACTGTCATTATGATACGTGTGTATCCGACATTTGACTTTACTGATTGCAATAAATTTATGACTCAGAGAAATGCACATGCTATAATACTATATGTTGATAGCCAACGTATACGTGGCTGAATGGATATAGACGATGCGTCATAGTTTTCTAATAAAGTTTCAAGCTTTTGGATCAGTGTCTTACTTCTAATCCAGATGTGATTTAATATTTTCCATCCTTTTCTATTGGTATTGGTCAAAGCAGAGACAAACATGAATTGGAACTGGATTTCAAGAGATACTGGGAAGAGTTCCGGTCATCTAGTTCTGAAAAGGTATTGTAAGATGTCTTGCAAGGTTGTTAAAGGCTTAAAGCTTTACATGTATTTTTCACTGTTATGCCTGCTTCTATAACCTAATTACTACAAGAATGACATATACTTTTACTGCTTTGATGTATACATCTTCATGTTTCCTACACCTGCAGGATAAGGAGAGAGCCTTGAATTGGACTGTAGAAATATTTTGTAGATTAGAGAAGCAACACACAAACGTTGCGCAATTAATTTCAATGTAAGAAGACAATGTCTTCTGTTCTGCTCATTGTCACTTCTTCACGTTTGAAAATGCATTAATTGGATGCTTAGTCAATATGTTCATCAAAATTTTCTTATTTGTTAGGTTCTAAAGGACCAAATTGAAATGGTGTATTTATTTACTTTCATGAAAAGTTCATAATTGTGAAATGCAGCAATATCACATGGACCAACTTGTGAATTTGTTATTTAGCTTTTATCAAATCATTCCATTCAATTGCTGGATAATTCTTTTCCCAATCTGTTAGCAATTTTTACTTTTAAAGGTGCATTACCAGACTAAAGTGTTATTAAAAGACTTTATCCATCAGAAGTATGTCAATTTACATATATGTCCTTCTCTGGATGTCTTCTTGTTAACTTTTGTTGTGAAAGTAATATTATTTTTATCAAATCATTCCAATCAATTACCGGATAATTCTTTTCCCTGTCTGTTAACAATTTTACTTTTAAAGGTGCATTACCAAACTAAAGTATTATTAAAAGACTTTATCCATCAGAAGTATGTCAGTTTACATATCTGTCTTTCTCTGGATGTCTTGTTGTTAACTTTTGTTGTGAAAGAAATATTACTTTCTGATGTCTGAATTGCAACTAATGCAGCTTGGTAGAGACACACATTTTTTCTTTTGTTGTGGGGAGAGCATTTGTAACAGATATAGAAAAGCTGAAGCTAAGCAGTAAAACAAGATCTTTGGAAGCTGAGAAAGTTTTGTTGTTCTTCTCAGAAACTACAAAGGTATTCGGAGATGCCGGGCATGAAAAGTTAATCTCCTTTACTTTAGATCTTTAAATTGTATGTTTTCGCTGTGACTTATGGCCATAGTTCTCTGCAGGATGGCATTAGACCCGGTGCGAATTTGTTGCATGCAGTGGAAGTCCTTGTATCTGGGGTTTGTGCATCAATACCTATGAATTTCTATTCAAGAACTTTGCTATCTACATTTTTTATAGAAAATCTCTGATTCGAGTTTCCTAATTTTAAATTTTCTGAAGTTGGCATGATGGATATTTGCTTAACACCGCGAGCAATATTGGAGGAAATTTAATTTGAATTTTCACCAATTTATAAGGGATTCCATGCAATCTTCGGTCTTATCTGTATTATTCAAATGAAAGAAGATTCTTAGATCTATTACATTTCAGCATTTTATGCCTTTTCCATTTTCTGAAAAAGCCGACAATATTAGGATTCCTATATTGGAGGTCAGGTCTCACAGTTTGATGGCATTATGTATTATCACATTTGAATTCCTTATACCTGGAAGTTTCTCTATTTCTGAAGAACCGACCATGTTTTATCATAAGTAATTATTTGTCTCGAGGTTGTGGATATGTGTGTTCTGTTGATTCTAAGTTGTTTAAACTAATAGGTTTTAATTCGTCACTCTGTGTCAGCGCATCTTGTTTGCTCTTCTTTGAGTTACTCCATCAATTTATTACTTTTTATACTTATGCATTATTATGTGCTGCAGCCAATTGATAAACAATCGTTCCTTGATTCTGGGATTCTATGCTGTCTCATTCATGTCTTAAATGCTCTGCTTGCTCCTGATGGGGGAAGTCATTCCAAAAAGCCAATAAACAATAAAGACGTGCCATCAGTTGATGAAGCTAATAGTGCTGAATCCAGACCTGTTCGCCGGCTTGAGGTGCTCTTAGTTTATTAATTGTTACTTTCACGTCGAACTATTTTCCCATCTGGAAGGCACTTTATCTACGCCAATTTTCTGGTGATATTTACCCTTGGTAATGCATTTGAAGATATTTAACCTCCAACTATACATTTATCTTCTGTTTTCAGATGTGTTTTGTTAGTGCAAATATCATGTGATTTGCTAGATAGGGTTGCTTGAACCCTCCACTTATTCTTGCATGTTTAAGAAGTCTTTACTTCCTCCACTGATTTGGCACTATTTGTTTAAGAGTACCAGATGATTATTTTATTTTCTGGTGAAAATGGCCCCACCTGAAGTTGAGAAAAGCTAGCTTATGTGTTAACCTGCATACGAAACATGTTTATTCTTAAAAACATTACAAATTACTTCCATAAACTACTTGTCAATAATTGGAATAACATAACTCTTGGGCCTTGGTGCGAGGCACAGGTGAGAGCAGGCCGTGTGACTTAGAAGGCTATTAATGTTAAATAAGTCTGCAGTAGTTAAATTACTAAACTTTTTTTTAATAGTTACGGGGGGACTGGTGCAAGAGGGGTCTAAATTTCAAAGAATCTGCAAGATACAGGAGTCGAACCCTGTATTAACTAATGCAACAACCTAATAAAGGGTGAAAGGTACCACTTGAGTAACAATAATGTTGAAAAATGAGGAAAGTTTACTCTACCATGACCTTCACCAGTGCTCCACCTCCCGTGGGTCTTTATCACCAAATATGCTTTTTAGTCTGTCTGGTCCTACTGCACTTAACATTACTAATCATGGTCGAAAAAATTTATGTCATGTTACATTCCCTTGCCCTGTGTGCTTTGATTTCAATACATTTTCATGCTTGGTATCAGAAAAGTCTTATGTCATTTAAGGTTTGAGTGTCTGTCTTTTTGTAAGCAGTGTAATAGTAATAGAGGAAGTGTCACACCTGATTGTTAAAGTTTTGACCTCTCATATTCATATCAGATTGAAGGCAGTGTTGTGCATATCATGAAAGCATTGGCCAGTCATCCGTCAGCTGCTCAAAGTTTGATTGAGGATGATTCACTTCAGTTATTATTCCAAATGGTTGCTAATGGTTCTTTAGCAGTGTTCTCTCAATATAGGGAGGGTCTTGTTCCTTTGCATGCCATTCAGCTTCACAGACATGCCATGCAGGTAAAAAAAGCTGTTCACCAGCTATTAAATTTAAAAGAGTTGTTTGTACGGACAAGCTGGGTGAACTGAAATTCCTTTGTTCTTGCAGGTTCTTGGTCTTCTTTTGGGAAATGACACTGGTTGCACTGCCAAGTACATACACAAGCATCAACTGGTACATAAACATGTTCATACCTGTATATGTGTACTGACCTTGGCATATCTTTGCTGTTAATCTTATTACTTCTCTGAATCAGTTACCAATAAGAATAGCATTCCAGGCTTTATGTATTTTTTTCCCTTTCAATTATGTTTTTTGTTACTAAATGAACACTATTTGATTTCTCTGTTTCTCTAGTAAATGAACACTATTTGAGTTCTCTGTTTCTCTATCGAAGCATCAAGTACCAAGACTTGATTTCCTGTGTTGTAAATAATCATTTCAAGCAACAAAATAAGCTTCAAATGAACCATAGTTGTAACGTAGCTTTTACAGAATACTAAAGCGAATATTTCCTGGTGAAAAGATAAAAAATGCCTGACAAGCAAGCAACATAGTCACAACTAGAATATAATTAATATAACAAGACTCAACTCCCTTTGCTTTTATGATACCTGATCTGTGAGGAGTCCTTTTGTTTCGAGCCCTTTTTGTGTTTCTCTTACCATTGGTTCTCTTGGGTTTCATCTCTAGCTTACCCCAACTTGCTTGGGACTAAAAGGCTATGTTTTTGTTGTTGTTGTATCTGTGAGGAGTCTAAAAACATGTTATCAGTAAAGATAGATTAGTTCTTCTATTAATTTCAAACATTTAAGTTCTTTTTGTTGTTGTGGGTTGTAGGTACTCCTGTATAATAAATAGCTAGGGTGTAATTGGTTCTTTAAATAGTGTCCGTTCTTGTTGCCTTCACTTGGGTAGNTAGATGGTTCTTATTTATTTATTTTATACCGTGGCAGATAAAAGTGCTTCTGATGGCTGTCAAGGATTTCGATCCTCACTGTGGAGATCCCGCCTATACCATGAGCATTGTGGACTTGCTTCTTGAATGTGTTGAACTGTCATATAGACCGGGTAAGATAGCATACTAGTACTGGTGCTTGAAATGGTTATTTTACAACACCAGAGACATAAAAGCACTGGTTCTTTAATGTACCGAACTTTTAAATTTCAATACGCTGATACGTTCTATGTCTACCTGAACTTGGCGCCGTGCATTCTATATTATAGCATTCTTGGTTGATAGATTAAGATGTTGATTTTCTGCAACTTTTGCATGTAGAGGCTGGCGGTATCAGACTTAGGGAAGACTTTCATAATGCTCATGGGTATCACTTCCTTGTCCAGTTTGCTTTGACCCTGTCAAAGAATAGAGGTGGCCAGACTTTCAATTCCAGAAATTCTGATGATTCTGCCTCAGATTATTTAGATGCATCTGAGGTGATGGATATAAAGAACTCGAGAGAAATCGAAGGAAACAACTCACCACCAAGTCTCTCCCCCACCCTTTGTAGACTTCTTGATGTCATCATTAATTTTGCTCAAACAGGTCCTTCAGAGGCTTCAAAGAGTTATCAGTCAAAGCCTAATGGGCATGGCAGAAGCCGTACTTCATCCTCTGACAGGTTCACCGATGATATGTGGGAGAAGGATAATGATAAAGTCAGAGATTTAGAAGCTGTTCAAATGCTGCAGGATATTTTAATTAAAGCTGAAAGTACAGAACTGCAGGCAGAAGTACTGAATAGAATGTTTAAGATGTTCTCTAGTCATCTTGACAACTACAAGTTGTGTCAACAATTGAGAACTGTTCCTCTTTTGATCCTCAATATGGCTGGTTTCCCTTTGTCTCTCCAAGAGATAATTCTGAAAATTCTTGAATATGCAGTGACTGTTGTTAATATCATCCCTGAACAAGAACTGCTCTCACTTTGTTGCCTACTGCAACAACCAATATCCTCTGATTTAAAGCATACAATCCTGTCCTTTTTCGTGAAACTCTTATCGTTTGACCAACAGTACAAGAAAATCCTAAGAGAGGTTGGTGTGCTGGAGGTTCTGTTAGATGATTTGAAGCAGCACAAATTTTTGATGGGCCCCGAGCAGCTTAGTGGTGATGATAGTCAGCTGGATCGAAAAACAAGCTCCAGTGGCTTTCAGAAGCACTTGGACAGCAAAAATGCGATTCTCTCTTCTCCGAAACTCTTAGAATCTGGTTCTGGGAAACTCCTTCTGTTTGAAGTGGAGGGGACAATATCAGTTTCTTGGGATTGTTTGGTCTCACTATTGAAGAAAGCAGAAACCAATCAAGCTTCATTTCGTTCTGCTAATGGAGTGGCGATTGCACTTCCTTTTTTGGCTTCTGATATCCACCGTCAAGGTGTCCTTAGGGTATTATCTTGTTTGATTATTGAGGATGTCAAACAGGTATTAACGATTTCTTCCATCATTTTGTTTTTGTATTTCAGCTTTCTTATTGCTTCTGTCCTTGCTTTGTATCTTAGATTCTATCCTGGTGGAAATTAGAGAGTATTTTTTCCTTACTCTCCTTGTTAAGTTCTGGTTGTCACAGATAATTGTGGTATGGACATTGCTGAGAGTTTGCCATTAATACTTAGAATGGTGCCTTAGGGATTTGCCGTGCTGTTGTGAACTTGTGTGAAGTGTTAATTGGAAAGTCATCTTTATATGCCACATTTCAATGCAATCTTATCATCTTTTCTTCTCTAGGAAAACTTCCTATAAATCCATGTCAGGTGCATATATTATGAGTTTATGTATCCTCTACTAGTGTTCTTCATTACATGGATAAATGTTTTGTTAGCTTATTCAAACATTTTTTCAACTAGAAATTAGGACTTCCTTTGGTGAAATTTGTTCTAGGGCTCAGTGTACCAATTAAGTTGTATTTTGTTTTATGACTTGTTTTGTTTCAAGAAACATGTATATGTATCCTGTTTCTTTCTTGAAATCGAATAGGTTTCAAATCTAATAATTATGTTGCCGAACTTTCTATTATTTTCAGGCTCATGCGGATGAATTGGGTGCTGTGGTTGAAATATTGAAAAGTGGGATGGTTACCAGTGCTTCGGGTTCCCAATACACTCTGCAAGATGATGCAAAATGTGATGCTTTTGGAGCTGTATGGCGCATATTGGGGCTTAATATTTCCGCTCAGAGGGTTTTTGGTGAAGCGACTGGATTCTCACTTTTATTGACTACACTTCATTCTCTTCAGAGTGATGGGGAGCAGACAATACAACCATCAAAATCCCTTTGCGTGAAGGTGTTCACATATATGATGCGTGTAATGACAGCTGGGGTTTCAGATAATGCTGTTAACCGGACAAAGCTGCACATTATACTATCTTCACAGACCTTTTATGATCTTCTCTCTGAGTCTGGATTGATTTGTGTGGAATGTGAACGTCAACTTATACAATTGTTTCTAGAACTTGCTCTGGAAGTAGTTCTTCCACCATTTTTAGCACCCGAAGTTGCAACAGTATCTGATGATGTTGGAAATGAATCAGCTAGTTTTCTTTTGATTACACCGTCAGGCTCTTTTGTTCCTGACAAGCAACGGATTTATAATGCTGCTGCAATTAGAGTCCTAATGCGCGCTTTGCTACTTTTCACGCCGAAGGTGCAACTAGAATTGCTAAACCTTATTGAAAAGCTTGCTTGTGCTAGCTCCTTCAATAAGGAAAATCTGACTTCTATAGGTGAGAATGTGCTGAAAGCCTGAAAATAAGTTCCATTTTGTCCTTTTCACTAATTCTGATAATCATGTGTAATAATTTTGTTCAATGCTTTAAGGTTGTGTGCAACTTCTTTTGGAGATTATACATCCGTTCATGTCTGGCGCTTCACCTTTGGTTTCTAATGCCCTGAAGATTGTGGAAGTTCTTGGTGCCTACAGGTAATGGTAGTTATTACTGCTCTTTTCATATCTTGGTATCCTTTTGGGAAAAAACTGTATTGACTCGAGGATATACCCAATTCTTGATTGGCAGGTTATCAGTATCAGAACTCAGAATTCTTATTAGGTTTATTTTTCAAATGAGACATGCAAGTTCTGGTCGTTGTCTTGTTGAGATGATGGAAAGGTTGATTCTTTCGGAGGATATGGGTTCGGAAGATGTTTCTCTTGCACCCTTTGTAGAGTTGGACATGAGCAAGATGGGACATGCTTCCATTCAAGTGCCATTGGGGGAAAGGTCATGGCCTCCTGCTGCCGGTTATTCCTTTGTTTGTTGGTTTCAGTTCCGAAATCTTCTAAAATCATCGACAAGGGAGACTGAAGCTCCTAAAGCTGGATCTTACAGAAAGCATAGTCCCAGTGGTCAACAAGCCCAGGTCCTTCGAATATTCTCTGTTGGTGCTGTGGATCATGGCAGCAACTTCTATGCCGAACTTCATATTCGGGATGATGGGCTTCTAACCCTTTCAACAAGCAATTCATCCTCCTTGACTTTTGCTGGTCTGGAAATGGAGGAAGGCAGGTGGCATCACCTTGCAGTCGTTCACAGCAAACCAAATGCTTTGGCCGGATTATTTCAAGCTAGTGTTGCTTATGTGTATCTTAATGGAAAGCTAAGGCACACCGGGAGACTTGGATACTCCCCCTCTCCTGTTGGTAAATCTCTACAGGTGACAATTGGGACACCGATTTCTTGTTCGAGGGTTAGTGATTTGTCATGGAAACTCAGGTCATGCTACCTTTTCGAGGAGGTCCTATCACCAGGTTCCATATGTTTTATGTACATTCTCGGAAGAGGGTATAGAGGGCTTTTCCAGGATGCCAATCTGTTGCAATTTGTTCCGAATCAGGCATGTGGTGGGGGCAGCATGGCTATTTTAGATTCTCTAGATACAGAATTGCCTCTGACATCTAATAATGCACAAAGGCAAGAGAGTGCTGCTGGCAAACTAGGGATCTCGAAGGTGGATCATAGTGGAATTGTTTGGGATTCTGATAAGTTAGGAAATCTGTCCCTGCAATTGTGGGGTAAGAAATTGATATTTGCGTTTGATGGAACTAGTACAGAAATGTTTAGATCATCTGGAAGTTTATCGATGCTGAATCTAGTCGATCCCCAGTCTGCTGCTGCTTCTCCTATTGGCGGTAAGTGAATAAAGGAATCTTTACTCTATATCACACTTTGATTGCTATACTTTAGCTAGTTATCTTTTTATTTAATTTTTATTATTGTTATTTTTTTTTTGCGGTGGAAATTTTCCAGGAATACCCCGTTTTGGTCGACTTCAAGGTGATATTTATATCTGTAAGCAGTGCGTAATTGGTGATACAATCCGCCCAGTTGGTGGCATGGCTGTTGTGCTTGCACTTGTTGAGGCTGCTGAAACTAGAGATATGCTTCACATGTCATTGACATTGCTGGCATGTGCACTTCATCAGAATCCTCAGAACGTGAGAGACATGCAGAAGTACCGAGGATACCACTTGCTAGCTCTTTTTCTTCACCGCAGAATGTCATTGTTCGACATGCAATCACTCGAGATCTTTTTCCAAATTGCTGCTTGTGAGGCTTCTTTCTCTGAACCGAGAAAGGTTGGAAGAGTGCAAAATGCTCTATCACCTGCTTCCACCATGAATGGGACCAACTTTGAAGAACTCAGTTTATCGAAATTTCAAGATGAATTTTCGTCGGTTGGATCACAGGCGGATATGGATGATTTTTCTGTTCCAAAAGATACTTTTAGTCATATTTCAGAGTTGGAACACACCGATGTCCCCACAGAGACATCTAACTGCATTGTTCTGTCTAATGCTGATATGGTTGAGCACGTCTTGTTGGATTGGACACTCTGGGTGACAGCTCCAGTCCCAATTCAAATTTCCTTACTTGGATTTCTCGAGCATTTAGTTTCGATGCATTGGTATAGAAATCACAACCTTACGATTCTTCGCAGAATTAATCTCGTTCAACATTTACTCGTGACGCTGCAGAGGGGCGATGTTGAAGTCCCGGTTCTTGAAAAATTAGTCGTGTTACTTGGCGTGATTCTGGAAGACGGATTTCTTCCTTCTGAACTGGAACTCGTGGTTAGGTTTGTGATTATGACATTTGATCCACCTGACCTGACGTCACATAGTCAAATTACGCGTGAACCGATGGGTAAACATGTTATTGTAAGAAATATGTTGCTTGAGATGCTGATTGACCTCCAGGTGACCATCCAATCTGAGGAGCTACTTGAGCAGTGGCATAAAATCGTTTCGTCAAAATTGATAACTTATTTTCTTGATGAGGCTGTTCATCCTACCAGTATGAGATGGATCATGACTCTTCTGGGCGTGTGCCTCGCATCTTCACCTACATTTGCACTTAAATTTCGCTCGAGTGGTGGTTATCAAGGTTTGGCGAGGGTGCTTCCGAGTTTTTATGATTCTCCTGATATATATTACATTTTATTTTGTCTGATGTTTGGAAAGCCTGTATATCCAAGACTCCCTGAAGTTCGCATGCTCGACTTTCACGCGCTCATGCCTAGCGATGGCAGTTATGGAGAATTGAAATTCATAGAACTTCTCGAGTCTGTTATTGCTATGGCAAAATCAACGTTCGACAGGTTATGCATGCAGTCAATGTTTGCGTATCAAACTGGAAATCTTTCTCAGGTTGGTGCTAGCCTCGTGGCTGAGCTTATAGATGGGAATGTAGACAATGCTGGAGAGCTCCAAGGTGAAGCTTTGATGCATAAAACTTATGCGGCTCGTTTGATGGGTGGAGAGGCATCAGCACCTGCAGCTGCAACTTCCGTTTTGAGATTTATGGTCGATCTTGCGAAAATGTGTCCACCCTTTTCAGCTGTCTGCAGACGTACCGAGTTTCTTGAAAGCTGTATCGACCTCTATTTTTCCTGTGTCAGGTATGATCTTACCTTTAGTGTTTGCCGGGCTTCATTATTTTTGATAATGTCAATTTATTGGCTATGGCTGGTTAGCTTCAGTTTAATTAACTCTCCCTTTGTTCACTCAGGGCTTCACAAGCCGTGAGGATGGCGAAAGAACTCGTCGTAAAAACCGAAGACAAGAATTTGAATGATGCTGAGGATAGCAGTAGCTCCCACAATACCTTCTCTAGCTTGCCTCATCAAGACCATGACCAGTCAGCAAAGACCTCTATCAGTATAGGAAGCTTCCCCCAGGGAAATGTCAGTGCTAGTTCAGAAGATATGCCTATTTTTCCAAATGTTCCAGCAAGCGATAAACCAGAGACCGATATCTCCTCAACACAGCCAGAGTCGAACAAATCAGAGAAAAAAGACACACAAGCTGTGGATACTTTTGATAGAGAAGCCATTGGCCAATCAGAGTCGAACAAATCAGAGAAAAATACTTTTGATAACGAATTCACTTTTCCTGATGCTAAAAACCGACCAAATCACCAAAACGATTCGCAGAGTTCTTTATCTCTAACAATTCCTGAATCCCCGATTTCATCCGAGAGATCTAATCTCAGGATCTCTCCCCCCACACCATCACCTGCTCTGGCATTGACATCCTGGCTCGGGGGTTCTACCCGAAATGACCCCAAAACCCAACCAGCTTCGACTCCTCAGTCCTTGGATTCATTTATATCCATGAGTGACACTGCTGATCCTTCTTCGGATGTGAAGTCTGCTTCACAGTCTCAATCCGCATCAAACATGATGTTAGAGATTAGCGCGAAGCTTCTTCTCGAGGTGGATGACTGTGGCTATGGAGGCGGCCCGTGTTCTGCTGGTGCAGCCGCAATCCTCGATTTAGTAGCAGAAGTTCTGTCCGGAATCGTAACCGAGCAGATGAAAGCCACTCCGATTGTGGAGGCCGTGTTAGAAAGCGTGCCTCTGCATGCCGATTCCGAATCTGTTCTAGTTTTTCAAGGACTGTGCCTCACCAGATTAATGAACTTCCTCGAGAGGCGCCTCTTGCGGGACGACGAGGAAGACGAGAAGAAATTAGATAAAAGCCGATGGTCACTGAACTTAGACGCACTTTCCTGGATCATAGTCGATCGTGTCTACATGGGAGCTTTTCCCCAGCCAGCTGGCGTGTTGAAAACCCTAGAGTTCTTGTTATCCATGTTGCAGTTGGCTAATAAAGATGGCCGGGTTGAGGAAGCAGCTCCAGCAGGAAAGGGACTGCTTTCTATCGGGAGAGGGAGCAGACAGCTCGATACTTACATACACGCGCTTTTTAAGAACACGAATCGGATGATATTGTACTGTTTCCTCCCGACGTTCTTGTTCACCATAGGGGAAGATGACCTCCTTTCTCATCTGGGCTTGCTCGGTGAGCCTCGGAAAAGAGTGTCTCTTCACTCTTCTCCAGAAGAAGAGGGCAACGATATCTTCACAGTGCTACAGTTGCTGGTGGCTCACAGGCGGATTATATTCTGCCCGAGTAATCTCGAAACGGATCTCAACTGCTGCCTCTGCATAAACTTGATCTCTCTCCTCCACGACCACCGACAGAATGTAAAGAGTACAGCTGTCGATATTCTGAAGTATCTCCTTGTCCATCGGAGGTCTGCACTCGAGGAGTTTCTCGTCTCTAAAGCAAACCAGGGGCCGTCGTTGAATGTTTTACACGGCGGTTTTGATAAGCTCCTGACCGGAAATCTATCCGATTTTTTCGAATGGCTACACCGTTCGGAGTCGGTTGTGAAGAAAGTGTTGGAGCAGTGTGCCGCGATTATGTGGGTACAGTACATTGCGGGGTCTGCAAAATTTCCGGGAGTGAGGATAAAGGGGATGGATAGTCGTCGTAAGAGAGAGATGGGGAGAAAATCGAGGGACAACTCGAAATTGGATCAGAGACATTGGGAGCAGGTGAATGAAAGGAGATTTGCCCTTGAAATGGTTCGTGACCATATGGCTACCGAATTGCGTGTCATCCGTCAGGATAAGTACGGGTGGGTCCTCCATGCGGAGAGCGAGTGGCAGACTCATCTCCAGCAACTTATACACGAGCGCGGAATATTCCCGATTTCGAGATCCGTGATGAACCAGGAGGAGCCCGAGTGGCATCTTTGCCCCATTGAGGGCCCGTATAGGATGAGGAAAAAGCTCGAGCGGTGTAAGCTGAAGATAGACACCATCCAGACTGTACTGGATGGGCATTTTCTATTGGGTGAATCAGATCTGTCCAAGGAGAAAACGGAAAATGAAGACGACCCTGCATGTGAAGGCGAATCGGAAGGCTTTTTCAATCTTTTGACCGCCAAGCCCAAGGATGAATCGTTTAGTGGTGAATTGTTTGACGAGTCGACTATCAAAGAATCGGATGATGCTCGGGATGTAGCTTTTTCCGGGGTCGGGTGGAATGATGATCGGGAGAGTAGCATAAACGAAGCCAGTCTATATTCTGCTACTGAATTTGGTGTTAAGTCCAGTGCTCCTTCAACTCTCAGAGCAGAGAGTATACTGGGGAAGTCTGAGATAGGTTCTCCTGCACAATCGTCTTCCTTAAGAATCGATGAAGTTAGAGTTTCAGAGGAGAAGTCCGATAAAGAACTGAACGATAACGGTGAGTATCTGATCAGGCCTTATCTGGAGCCTCTTGAAAAGATCAAGTTTAAGTACAACTGTGAAAGGGTTGTCGGCCTCGACAAACATGACGGTATATTTCTTATCGGAGAACTCTCACTGTACGTGATCGAGAACTTTTATATCGATGAATCTGGCTGTATATGCGAAAAAGAGAGCGAAGATGAACTATCCATCATCGATCAGGCGTTGGGTGTGAAGAAAGATTTTTCGTGTAGCATGATGGATTCACAATCCAAATCGACTTCATCGTGGGGTGCTACATCGAAGGCATATTCGGGAGGTAGGGCATGGGCGTACAATGGTGGTGCCTGGGGCAAGGAAAAAGTCGGGAGCAGTGGTAATGTGCCTCATCTTTGGCGTATGTGGAAGCTCGATAGCGTGCACGAGCTTCTGAGGCGTGATTATCAGCTTCGCCCGGTTGCAATCGAGATTTTCAGTATGGATGGTTGCAATGACCTGTTAGTTTTCCACAAAAAGGAGAGAGAAGAAGTTTTCAAGAATTTGGTGGCCATGAATCTTCCCAGAAATAGCATGTAAGTGGTCGAGTTCTTCCTGGCTATGCTTTTNCTCATCCTCATCATCCCTTCAGAAATGTCTGTTTGGCTGCCTAATTTTTTCTTACAGTTTCCTTTTATACTCTTACAGTTTAGATGCAACAATATCTGGGTCAACTAAACAAGACGTCAATGAAGGCAGCCGTCTTTTCAAGGTCATGGCTAAATCATTCTCCAAGAGATGGCAAAATGGAGAGATCAGCAACTTTCAGTATATTATGCATCTCAACACCTTGGCGGGTCGTGGATATAGTGATCTGACACAGTACCCAGTTTTTCCGTGGGTCCTTGCAGACTACGAAAGTGAGAATCTCGATTTGTCAGATCCAAAAACATTCCGGAAGCTCGAAAAACCAATGGGCTGTCAGACACCTGAAGGAGAAGAGGAGTTCCAGAAGAGGTCAGCTCCTCTCTTGTGCACTTAACTAATATACGAATAACCATATATGTGAAATTAAATGTAAAATTTTATATCTTAGATATGAGAGCTGGGATGATCCAGAAGTTCCGAAATTCCATTACGGTTCTCATTATTCAAGTGCTGGAATCGTTCTCTTCTATCTCTTGCGCTTGCCTCCCTTCAGTACCGAGAACCAAAAGCTGCAGGGTGGGCAGTTTGACCATGCGGACCGTCTTTTCAACAGCATTCGTGACACCTGGCTGAGTGCTGCTGGTAGAGGCAACACTTCAGATGTCAAGGAGTTGATTCCAGAGTTCTTCTATATGCCGGAATTCTTGGAAAACCGGTTCAATCTCGACTTGGGCGAAAAGCAATCTGGGGAGAAGGTTTTGTCGAAGTTCTCTAAATAGTATTTTCACTTTTATATGCGTTTGTGCTAGTTACCGAATGTCCTTTTGTGTCAGGTTGGTGACGTCGTCTTGCCTCCATGGGCTAAGGGCAGTGCTCGGGAATTCATCAAGAAGCATCGGGAAGCATTGGAGTCCGATTATGTTTCCGAGCGTCTCCATCATTGGATAGACCTCATTTTTGGATACAAACAGAGAGGGAAGGTGAGTACTCCCTCAACTATCCATCAAGTGTCTTGTTCCAAACATCTAGGTTATGTTTGTTCAAGTAGCTGATAACTTAGCTTATAGCTTATAAGTGATTTTCGAGCTTGTTTGGTAAAATTAGCTGCTGAAAATAAAAATTTCAACGAGCTTATTTGAAAAGCTACCTAAAGAAGCTTATGAGATAAGCTCGGGCTTCTTAAAAAAGCTCGTCTCACCAAACATAGTCTTATTTCATTAATTTATTTATTAACTTTTTTTTTTCGATTATTATAATTATCCACCAGGCTGCGGAGGAAGCCGTGAACGTTTTCTACCACTACACGTACGAAGGCAGCGTGGACATCGACTCGGTAACCGACCCTTCCATGAAAGCCTCGATCCTGGCCCAGATCAACCACTTCGGCCAGACCCCTAAACAGCTCTTCCCGAAACCCCACGTCAAGCGTCGAACCGACCGCAAACCCTTCCCCCACCCCCTCCGCCACTCTTCCCATCTCGTCCCCCACCAAGAGCCCCGCAAAACCCATTCCCCCATCTCCCAAATCGTCTCCCTCGCCGACAAGATCCTCCTCGCGGGCCCCACGAGCCTCCTCAAGCCCCGAACCTTCACCAAATACGTCTCGTGGGGTTTTCCCGACCGCACCCTCCGCCTCGTCTCGTACGAGTCCGACCGCCTCATCTCCACCCACGAGAGCCTCCACGCCGGAGCTCAGATTCAGTGCGCCGGAGCTTCCCACGACGGACAACTCCTCGTCACCGGAGCCGACGACGGCCTCGTCTGCGTCTGGCGGTTCTCCTCCTCTGGCGGGCCGAGCCACCGCGCCGCCGCCCCACAGCTCCGGCTCGAGAGGGCGCTTTCCGGCCACACGGGACGAGTGACGTGCCTCCACGTCAGCCAGCCATACATGATGGTCGTGAGCGGGTCGGACGACTGCACGGTCATCGTCTGGGATCTGAGCTCGCTCGCCTTCGTCCGCCAGCTGCCGGAGTTCCCGGCGCCCGTCTCGGCGGTTTACGTGAACGACCTCACCGGAGAAGTCGTGACGGCCGCCGGAGTGATGCTCGCCGTCTGGAGCGTCAACGGGGACTGCCTGGCGGCGGTCAACACGTCGCAGCTGCCGTCGGACTTTATTCTCTCGTTGACCGGATGCACGTTTTCGGACTGGATGGATGCGGATTGGTATGTGTCGGGTCATCAAAGTGGGGCCGTGAAGGTTTGGAGGATGGTGCACCACACTGAGTCGGGTGGTGGTGGTGGTGGTGTGGGGGGGAGCCCGTCGGCTGGGCTTGGGCTCGGGGGAAAAGTGCCCGAGTATAGGCTCGTGCTGCATAAGGTGCTCAAGGCGCATAAGTTTCCGGTTACGGCAATACATTTGTCGAGCGATCTGAAGCAGTTGCTGAGTGGGGATTCGGGCGGGCACCTTGTATCGTGGACGCTGCCCGACGAGAGCTTGAGGGTGGTTTCGATGAACCAGGGGTAAATCGGTCAAAAAAACTTATGTGGCGCGTGTATAAAATGAATTGGGGGAGATGAGGCCCGCCGTGTTTTGGGGTATGTGTGAGTGTAGTTAGGTTTACTGAAGATGGCGCGGTGTGTACACTAAAAAGGGGTTGTATAGAACGAAAAAAGCTTTTGTTTTGTGCCTGGAAATGGATGTGAAAGTTGTGAGTGAGTGAGGTTTTTGGGCATTAGCTTTGGCTCTACTTTTGTTTTTGTTCTTTCCTTGTGAATGTAAAAGAAACAGTTTGGGGATTGTGTAAATTAATTATTTTACTCAACACTAATGGGGTTTACAAGAATTCAGACCCCCTTTTTGTTCTCCTAAGTTTTCTGATTTAATTGCCTTAAAGTTGTTCTTTCTGTTATGCTTTCATTTTGGACGTGAATGTAAATGAAAATGGTGAATGAAACATATTGGAGGAAAAATTATGCTATTTGACAACTATTGTGATGCTTAATTTGAGGATATAAATGGGAAAAAAAATGTATTCCGTTGCCGGGAATTGAACCCGGGTCTCCTGGGTGAAAGCCAGATATCCTAACCACTGGACGACAACGGAAGTGTTGTTGATATGACAATAACAATAGTTATGATTTTATTTATTAACACTCGCAGTTATTATATTCGTCGTCTTCCCATGCAGAAAGCAGGGCTATGGCGACGCTAATCCAACCCACAAACTTCATCTCCACCCCGCCTTCCAAACCCCAACTTCTCAAGACCCCACATATACAAACCCACTCAAAATCAGCCCTTTCATCACTCACACACAAATTATCTCTCAGCAGCTTCAACCAGCCTCTGGATGAAGCTTATGCCTCGGCCCTCGATCACTGTGCCACCCAAAGCTCATTACCAATTGGTAAGCAAATCCACACCCACGTCATAAAGCGTAACAAAACCCGCGACTTGCATTTTCTGCGCACTAAGCTCGTGCTCATGTACGGTAAATGCGTGTCGTTGTTGGATGCCCAGCACGTGTTCGATGAAATGGCGGAGAGAAGTATTTTCACCTATAATGCCATGCTCGGTGCTTATATCTCGAATGGGGAGCCTATGAAAGCAATCAAATTGTATGCTGAGTTGAGGTTATCGGGTATTCATTCAGATGCCCATACTTGTAGCTGCATGTTGAAGGCGTGTTCGCAAGTCGAGGATATATGCTGTGGGAAAGAGATTCATGGGTACGCGGTAAAGTCTGGATTTTTAGGCAATGGAGTTGTTGTGAACTCGCTGGTGGGTGTATATGCACAGTGTGGTGATTTGAAATCGGCCGAGCTGTTGTTCGGAGGGGGAATGAGATCGGGAGATGTAGTTTTGTGGAACTTGATGATTTCTGCGTATGTTGAAAATGGTATGGCAAGAGAAGCTTGGAAGGCTTTTATAGAAATGCAGGATGCTGATGTCGCCCCAAGCACGTACACATTTGTTGCTGTTCTTCAGGCCTGTGAGGACCTTCTGTCCGGGATGCAAACTCATGCTGTCGGGATAAAATCAGCTCTCTGTTTTGACCGGTATGTTGGTAATGCTCTTCTCGTCATGTACTCCAAATTCGGCAGAGTAAACGAGGCGGCCAGAATTTTTCATGGTATTGGTCATAAGGACAACTTTTCTTGGAACTCGATGTTGGATGCTTACGTGGAAAACGGGCTTTACGACGAATCGCTCGATTTTTTCCATGAGATGATTAGATCAGGCAAGGGACCCGACCAAGTCTCTGTCATCAGTGTTCTCTCAGCTTGTGGAAAATCGAGAAATATTTTAAACGGAATGGAAACTCACGCTTTCGCTCTGAAGAACGGGATGGGATCTGGACTTGAAGTGGGCAACACGATCACGGACATGTACGCAAAGTGCCGTAACACAGGTTATATGGAGACCTCGTTTTCAAGAATTACCGAAAAAGATTACATTTCATGGACGACAGTCCAATCCGGTTACATTCAGAACTTTCATTACACAAAAGGTGTGCAATCGTTAAGGGAAGCGCTTCTAGAAGGGATTCGTGTCGATAAAACGATGCTCGGGAGTGTTCTCCTAGCTTGTCGGGGCCTTAAATGTGTCTCGCTAGCAAAAGAGATCCATTGCTACGTAGTGAGAAATAATTTATCCGATATCGTGCTTCAAAACACTATTGTTGACATATATGGACAGTGCGAACAAATGGGTTACGCTCGAAACGTATTTAAACTAATAGAAAATAAAGACGTCGTTTCTTGGACGAGCATGATCGATTGTCACGTCCACAACGGACATGCACACGATGCTCTCCGACTTTCTACTCAAATGGTGAAATCGGGCATCGAGCTGGACCCGGTTGCACTCTTGTGTGTTCTCTCGGCCATCACGAATTTATCGGCTTTAAGGAAAGGCAAAGAGATTCACGCCTTCTTGATTCGAAACTGCCTTCACTTATGGGAATCCATCCCGAGCTCGCTCGTCGATATGTACGCCAGCTGTGGCGCCGTCGATAGCTCGATCAAGGTTTTCGATTCTGTCGAGGACGATAAAGATTTGGTTCTGTGGACGAGCATGATCAATGCGCACGGATTGCACGGCCAGGGCACGAAAGCCCTCGAATTATTCGAAAAAATGGAGGGAAAAAAAAGCGTACGTCTTTCCCCCGATCACGTTCTCTTTCTCGCCCTTCTCCATGCGTGCAGCCACTCGTCGTTAGTCGACCAAGGGAAAAAAATCTTTTTCGACACCATGCAAAATCGATACGATTTGGAGCCCTGGCCCGAACACTACGTCTGCCTAGTCGACCTTCTCGGCCGAGCGAATTATTTGGAGGAAGCATTCGAACTCGTCAAAACCATGAAAAAACCGGGCCCCACGCCAGCTGTGTGGTGCGCTCTCCTAAGCGCGTGCAGAACTCATTCGAACACGGAAATAGGCGAAATAGCCGCGAACGAGCTTCTCGAGCTCGAGCCCGAAAACCCGGGAAACTACGTGCTCGTATCCAACTTATACGCCTCGGCTGGTAAATGGGACGATGTTGGAAGAGTGAGAAAGAGAATGAAGGCAGAGGGCTTGAAAAAGGATCCGGGCTGCAGTTGGATCGAGATTGAGAACGAGGTTCACACGTTTTTTATGGGTGACAGGTGTCATCCGATGTCTGACGAGATATACGAGAAGCTTGATGAGATTGTGGAGAGATTAGAGATGTTTGGGGGTTACAGAGCTCAGACGAGCCATGAGTTGCATGATGTCTGGTGATTTGGTTTTTTTTTTTTTTTTGGTNGTGATCTAATATAGGGGGGTCTGTGTGTATTTGTGGGATATCAATGTGTTAATGGGTCCATGGAAATATTGATCCATGAGTCAGTATGTATAATGGCATGATATGTATGTTATATCCAAAGTTACGAATATTTGAAGACTATGAGGTGTTAGAGGGAATTGTAGCTAGTAAGTACTTGGAATACAATTTGTGAAATTTAAGGGTGTTTTATGCAGACAGATTTGATTCTACCGGAGAAATCAATTAAGAAATAAATAATAAAAATGTAAAACTGTAAAATAGACTTTCAACGAAACTTCTCTACAACTATAAATATATTAAAAGTGACCGGTATAGCTTTGGTAGGATATATTTTATAAATTTTCTTATGTAGCTTTGAAAAAAGACATATCTCATAAACTTTTTTATGTAGCTTTTATGTGAAATTTTATTTCAGCTAATTTATTAGTCAATCTTACTAAAACACTTGTATTACATAGCGAGTTTTACCAAGATCAACTATAAGCATTTTATAAAGTATTAAACTCAAAATTCATTTATAAACTATTGAGTAATTTTTGGAGATAGATTTATAAGCATAGCCCTCTCACAAGAAGAATATGTGAAAACGAAATAAGGGAGAAAATTGGTACAGTCCTTATATTTTGTTTACGCGGTATTATTAACGGCCTTTGCACTTTGGCCCCACAGTACTCGCACCCCTCGGGCTTCATCGTTTACTCCTCGCGCAAGCAAAACCCTCTTCTTCCAAGGTAAGACAGCGTGCTTATTGGAATCTGTAATTTTATGTCAATGGCTTTTTCGTGCTGTGGTTTGGAGAGTGTATGTGGGAATAAGGGTTTGCTTGAATGAGCTGTTGGGGTTAAATTCAATTGATGATTGAGGCGTCTTATGCTGTCATTTTTGTCGAAATTGTGATTGAGAGCTGAGTTTTATGTTTACTTGTAATGATGAGTGTTCGCTTTGAATTGATGGAGTGATTGGAGGATATATATATACACACGGGCTAAGGTTGGATAAAGATATTTGAGTGAAAATCGAAACAAATTGACACCAGTTTTAGTGTTTCGCTACAGTTTCGCAGGATTATATCTTTATCAATCCGTAATGCGAGTGTATCTGAATGAAATGTTGGGGCATATTATGTTGAGTTTTATGTTTACTTGTAATGCTGATTATAGATTTTGAATTGATGGAGTGATTGGAGGATATATATGGAAGTTGGTTAAGATTCAGAACAAATTGACGTGATTTTACTAGAATTTTTTAGTGCTATGCCTTTACCATCTGTAGTTTCCGAGGAAGTACGTCATTTGAGTAGATTTTTTTTGCGTGTGGGAATAGTATTAGCCATTTTTCATTGTTTGCTATTGATTTTCTTTGTCTTAATTCCTTAGAGTAAATCTCAAGCGCAGCTTTTGAATTCAATTGGGTTTGGACTGACTTTCATGTTCGCTTTTGTTGTCGAGCCAGATTATTTCCTGCCGTGGATGGCATTTTCTGTCTCTTCCAAGGGCATACAGAGAACATAACCCCTTTAAAACAGCTGTATGGATTGACGAAAACAGCTAATGAAGTTAGCATCATAATAGAGGCATACCGAACTCCTAGGGACAGAGGTCCTTATCCTGCTAACCATGTTGTTCGAGACTTGAAAGGAAAGTTTGCGTTCGTACTTTACGACACCATCTAAAAGTCTGTATTTGATGCTGGAGTGAGTTATTACGCCACCGTACAAATTTCTGGTTATAAAAGTGGAATCACCTTCCTTTAATTTTTTTCTTTTTTTTTTTTTTTTTTNTTTCAGAATTCCATATTCTCTGCTCATTTATTTTAATAATGGTTTTTATAGGATGCTGATGGAAGTGTGCCTTTCTTTTGGGGAGTTGATATGGATGATAGTCTCGTTTTTTCTGATGATGAGGCGGTTGTGAAGAAGGCTTGCTGGAAGGTAATAGCCATGCCATTTTTAGTTCACGTTATCTGATTTTCTGCAGCTAGGGCTTTTGATAGTTATTATCTGATTCGTGCCAGATATGTGATGTCTATCTCTGATCACAAATGTATTTCGACATTATTGATTATTTTCGAATTTTAATGCAATGATTTTCAAGATTGCAAAAGGTGTTAGTGATGCCCGTTTTAATGTTTAGCCTTTTAGACTTATGAGAGAACCCTATAATTTTTCAAAATCATCCTCTTGATTTGTATTTTCCTAACAAATATCGATCCACTCTTGAGCAATTAGTATTTTTGGCAACTGAGCGATTGGGTACATATTCGCCTTCTCACAGTTTATCTTTTACATGTTTTCTGCATCATACTATTGATAATCATACAAATTTGCATCAGTATCTAATACTTACTTACTTAATTGGGCTGCTATTACTCGTCTTCTGGTGGCTTGAGAAGCTTTGAGTTTGCCCACAAACAATTGAAGCCAACAGCATGGGTTGACACTTCAGGTCAGATTTGTGGGTCAACTTTCATATTACACGAGGAGTCTTAAGAAATAATCTGGATTTTTCTCATATGGGAGTTGAGAAGATTGGTCATCTCAATGTCGATAATGTATGATTTTTCTGTGATGGCAAAGGTTCCTTTGAATTCTACATGGTGTGTATGAGTAACGATATGCATTAACGGTTATATAATGAAATTCTATTGTTTAACTAGAAAATAAAGTATGTACTTAGTGTTTCAATTAAAACTACTGTATACTAACTGTGTATTTTACCAACTGAAAAAAAAAAGAAGGAAAATTTGTATTTTAAAATTCTGAATAATTATATACTGCACCAATTAAGTAATTTATATTTCAAAATTAAAAATAAACATTTTTATTCTAAATTTCTAATTAATTTTTTTAACAATACATTATTATTTATATTTCTACCCTATAGTAAACTTTTAACTCATAATATACAATAAAATTAATAGAGCTTTTATTTATAAAGATAGATATAATAATTTTTTATTTTATATCAATAGGATGCAAAACGAATATAGTCAAATTATGATTAATTTGATATACATATAAAGAAAAGTTAAAATATACTTGTATTTAAAGTTGATAAGATCTTTGTAAGTTTGAAAGTAGAAAGAATTGAATAGAATACAAAAATTGACATTTTAATTTCCAAAAATAAGGAGTGGATTTAAACAAATCCACCCATTATCCACGAGGCACATCTCTGGATACACAGTAGTATTAAGTTGAAAATGATTGACATGAAATTACACCACAGCAGTATGATATTATAAAAACCAATATTAAAACATTGGGTCTTGTCTGTTTAAAAAGAGAGATATTACTTATTAGCATATTAAAGACAGTTTTCTGTACTCTTTCTGTCTTTCACCTACCTTCTGCTATGTAGAATTATATAGGATTTAAAGACTGTACTCTTTGCATATTTAACATGCAATTAACATTTATGGTTTTTCAGTGCTTTTTAGCAAAGAGCGATGCAGTTCTTTAAAACCTGACAGCTCTCGTTTCTTGTATTTGCTTTAGATTTTAGTAGGTTATGGATTATGAAACTCAATAATTGTAGAACTGAAGGAGCCAGTTTTCAAAGTGACCTCGTCCCACCTTATATTGTAAAATGAAATTTAATAATTTGTGGTTCAAATATGAGACTAATATTTTTCATACATGAATTAAACATTTCATAATATACAGTATATGTGGAGTATCTGTGGACTGGACAAATATAATTATTTATGTGTGCTTCATTTTTCTTTTCACTCGTACAGAATAAGGAATATCTTTGTCCAAATTTGAATAAAGTAGGACTACATTATTTAATCCAATAGTCTAATTTTAATTTTTATGACTATTTATTACAACACAACCTAATATTGATGGCTAATTAATGAAATTCTAGCTAAGCTATATATGCCTAGCTATAGGAAAATTGCAGCTTTTTAGCTGTAAATTTATTGATTTTGATCATCACCTCTTTTTCTTAGCTGCCCACATGACAAGGCTTTTAATTATCACTGTTAAGAAATGTGAGCTTGTCTCTTTTGTTATTTTCTCATGATCATCCATTTCTCCTTGTATAAATAACAACGCACTTGTGTAATGTCGTTGGTCAAACTGTATAAATTACTTTCATGTGTTTTCTTCTATCACTACTTTCTCCTCTCTAAAACTTTTCTTTAAGGGTTTCAGTTGCTTAATTAATTTTTGCTTTTTTTTTTTCACAATTCCTCACAAAGTAAATTATAAAACCCCATCTTTCTTAATAGTGGAATTTATTTCAAATGGTGTATATACTCTTCTCAAAAGGGGAAAGAAAGAAATGTGAAAGAGAATGATGAGAAAATGGGTTTTCTTGTTTTTCATCTTTTACCACATTTTCTCACATGAGCATATAGTAATTGTCATATACTAATTGTCATATTATTAACACTGTCATTATTGCATTTTGTGAACACAAGAACAAAAAAAAAAAGAAAAATGAAAGAGAAAAAATAATAGAGAGTTCATAATAAGAGAAAAAATAACACTGTCATTATTGCATTTTGGATGATGAGAGTGTTAGTTGGCCTAGCAACTTTTTGCAGTCAAGTCTACAAGAGGAACAAGTGAAGCTGCCAGCATGATCTATCTTGGGTTAATTTTGATTTTTTTATCTTGATAGGATAATAAGGGAGAGATTTTTTTTTTCCCTTAATAGGATCAAAAAGAGAAGAAGAAAAAAAAAGAAAAAAAAAATGCAAAAGTTAACCCAAGATAGGTCATGCTCTGACAGCATCACTCCTTCCTAGTTGGTGACCCAAAATATCAGATGCTAGCTAAAGAATTTATGAGATGCTTCTTATATATAATTACATACTAGTATTTTTCTCATGTTGTTCTTGTTATTTATCTCATTTTGTCAAGCTATATATATTATATATATAAAGCTAGGTTCTTGGTTTTGAATATTGGGATAGTATTTTAAAGTTCCAAGATTGAATAAGTTACATTTAATATGAGTTAGCTAGGCAAGACTTTGGTTATCTAATAGTCTAGATCTGCAAATGATGTTCAGCAGCGTGTGTGTTTCTCGAGTAAGCCCTGTTAATTAAGAGTCCTTATATAGTTTGTGTACAATATGTTAAATATTTAATTATCTGAGCCTCTTGTAATCTGCAGGCTACTAGTGACATTTATTTGTTACATGCATATGCATGTGAATTTTTCTTTGCCATTTTTAAAAAATTATTACCTCGTGCTTGTGTTTTTGGGCATGAAATAGTAAAATTTTGTTATACAGTAAGACCGGCTTTAGTCAAATTTAATGGTTAGACGGTCATTTATTCAACAAGTATGTATATTCTCAAATTGAAATGTCATAATATAAAAAATAACATAAATAAAAGTTTGCGTGAAAATTTGAGAGTTGGTCAAAGGCACGTCATAGTTCATCGTGATTGTTCGAGTGTTATTCACTTAGTGAAAATTTAAATATTTCATGCAAGAACAAAGTATATTAATGTTTTTAAATTAACTTTTTATCACTGTGCGGAAGATTATGTAGGATGAAAATGTTGTTTTGAAAAAAATTACGACGACGGGGAATTTTGTAGATATAATGCCCGAAGCGACAGCAGTCAAGTTTGAATATTGATTAGATTTGAACATTATCGAACACATTTGAGATGGCACTGAGAAACATAATTGGATGCACCATTGGCAGTTGGATTGATGATATAAAGTGAGAGCAAAATCTATTTTCCGATTCGTTTCTGTTGGTCTATTTGTTGTAGGGGATATTTTCGTTCGTTGTTTTTCTTTTAAGACCTCAACAATTTCGATATTCCAATGCTTTCACAATTTCAATAGAGTTTCCAACGAAAACATTTCGTTGAAATTATTTCTTCATGGAAGTTCCGATGGTTTTTGATTATTCGAACGACAATGATTCCAACGGTTGAAATATTGCAAAAAAGAAGTTTAACAAAAAAATTATATAAGAATATACGATTGGAATTAATAAATTTTAATTAAAATTTGAAGGAAAATTTAAATAAGATGGAATTAGTATTCATATTTATTGATTTTTTCAACGAAAATTATACTATTAGATTTGTAACTATTAGAATTTCAATTAAAATATTTTACCATTGAATTTGAGTATAGGTCGAGCCCGATCATAATTTTATCTCATGCGCAAAATAATATGAAAATTTCAAATTCATAAGAAACAACATAATTTCTTACATACTACGTGTGTGTTTCGTATTGACTAAAAGTTAATAAAGGTTGTGTAGGTCAAAGACATGAAATCATAATCATAATTGGCTTTATCCGCATGAGAGTCCTTTGTCATGGTGTGAGCGTGGCAATATTCAACCCGTCTCACCATATGGACCACTGCCAATTGTTGCTTACTTTGCCTCTTCATTTATTTTTATTTTTATTTTTCAATTAGATTAACCACTACTAATTATTATTATTACCATTTTTT
>BKCP01000001.1:4016044-4056721 GCA_008636005.1 Striga asiatica
AAGAAAAAAAATCAGTGGTCTTTTTTCTCTACGATAATGCCCAATTATGTGGTATTTTGCGTGCAGTGATTCTCAGTATCAATCAGTTCATGGTTTTATGTTACACGTTTGGGTGGAATTTCTAGAACTTTGCCCTCATCATGTTTGTGTTTGAACGAAAACTGGCTTCACAATTGACCAACGAAAGTTTTTTCTTTATTATTTTTGACTTGTCATCGTTATGCTTCAGTGGAGAATAATAACTTTTTGGCAATTTATGGTTTAATACGAACCATTCTTGCCCTAGTGCTGAGACATAGCTCAAGTATATGTTACATTGTTTTGTGAACAATTGTGGATATCTCAATAAAAAACTGACAATTATCAATATTGTGGATGTCTATAGCGAAACCATACAAAAAGTATCGAGAATTAAAAATAATAATCAGCACAGGTGAAAAAAGATGAGAAGAATGAAAAAGAACGTTGCAAGTTGAAAAAATCACATATCACAGGCCACCAATTTGGATCAAAACTGCTCAAAAAATTTCACGAGTCTAAAATCTAAATACACAATCCTAAACTCCATCTAAAATTGCTGTTTATCTCAAACACACCAATAAATATCATAAACTACAAACCCAACCAAGACGAGGGAGAAAATCAAAACCATAAAGAAATCTTAAAATCAGTTAAAAGGCTTCTTTTATTTCCTGATTGACTTTTATTTTATATTCTGCACCATATATAAGTTCAAAAGACCGGCCCCTTAGCAACAACTCCTTTTCATTGCCCTTCCAAATAGAATTCAGCGACCCTCAACTCAAACGTTTGATCTTGAGAGATTCTCCAGATTTTGAACTTTAAATAAACATGTAGAGTTATCCACTTTCATCATCACTAACCAGTCCCTTTTCTGATGCATCCAAAATATGATAAAAGTTTGTCTCGAATTTTGATGGGCAGCTACACTGCTTCAAACTTCTCCACACACCACAATATCGATATTTCCTGCAAAACAGCAAATTGCTTCAACAGTTGGAGAATTGTTGAAGCTAAACATTATACTGTAAGCAGAACTCATAGTCCCATCTACAACCTAAACAAATTTTCCAGATTCCTATCAGGATGCTTGGATACAATTTTTTCCAAAAAAAAATCCAATCATTTTTACCCAATCACTTTTTTTAACTCAAAATCTAACTCAACTTCAACTCAATCCCACTATCCTCAATATTATCAATACAATTAAATAATACCACTCAATCATTCTTACACATTATATCAACTTTAATTCACTATTCATCCACTCACATAATTTTAACTAATCATCACTTCACATCATAGAGCGGCCCTAAATGGCCAGCCAGTTGCGGGCCTTAGTTAGCCTGCCATATCACACAAATTCACCTAACTCTACCAGAAACCTTATTTGGTTCAATTTTTTTGAGAGGGAACAAGAAGGAATTCTTTCCCTCCAAATTTGAGAGAATTTCAATTACGGATCTGGGGTTGAGGAAAGAGACAGCATATGACAGAATTAACAGGAAATTGCAGGCAGATTGTGTGTTCATGGGTGAGAGAAGAGGAGGTAAGTTATTTGTTATTATAGATATCCACATATTGAAAACCCAGACGAAAGAAAAAAAAATTACGGATCAAATTATTAGTTCTAAAACATAATTACAACACAGAATAATTGTAAAGAAAATTACCAAAAGATATTAGGCGTTTTGTTGGACTTGGCGGTGTAAGAGCATCATCCAATCACCATAGCCATTCGCGCCACTGACCTGGTCCTCCACGAGATTTGTCAGTAAGAAGAAACCTTCTCTCGGCTGTTCTCCTTGTCTCACAAGATGACTTAGCTGATAGTATGACTGGTCACCCTCCCTAATTTTATCGAGTATCTTCATTAGCTTTCTTGACATTCCATTGTCTCGCGGTTTAAGGCTAACCTGGATTTATCAAACAAGAAAAACATGTTGGAGCTATTTGTAGAAAACAATCTACAAGGATTAAAACATTTAAATTTCCAGAGAAAAAACAATGGTATATTAAAGTTCTCACCTTTGAGTAGTCTGCTGCAAAATCTTCCCCGAGCAAGTTTCTAGCTATATCAGGCGAAATTGACCTCCCGAACCAAATCACAAACCGCAAACCATCATCTAAGATGTAAAGACCACTGGTGTCCAAGCTCTGTGCACTCAGTGGTAGTCTCTTCGAGACGTCGTACTCTTCATTCTGAGAATAAATAAAGGAAATCATGAGAGGTCCTTGACAAAACACCCAAAGCAATGAATCCCACCAAAGAAAGAAAACAAGAAAGCGAGACAACTTACTTTCAAAAGACAGTCGTCCAAACGAACCAGGTCAGGATAAAGGAGCTTGAGCAGATTTTTAACGGGTAAAGCCATCATGGTGGAAGCAGAAGCACACCGTTCATCGAGCTGAACATCTGAGTACCCACCACGGAGGGGTGTTGATTTACATAAAGCTAATCCGTACAAAGGCAAAAATTTTAGTGACTCAGGGTAAATCATCCTTCCACTCAGGCGATGCTGAACCGCATAAAGATTTCTGTATTCTCTGAGGGCTTTCACAATACGTAGCTGAACGGCATTTCGGGCATCTTCCAGCTTGGAGGAAAGAGTTTTCTCAATTGCTGCATAATAGTTCATGACACACTTGTTAGTCTGAGATCCATTCATCAAAATCAAGTCACGCGTGATTAATGAACATCTATGGAAGGTAAAGCGGGGTTTAAATGTTTTTACCCAGCCTGGAGAATAAAGATGTAATTGCTCCGGTGTCGGCCAAGCGGTACATTTCTCCAAGATCTGCCACAACTGGAGCAGCAGCAGTGAGTACCCTAATGCGTCGTTCTCCGGAAGATGACGTGTATCTTGGCAATTGTTAGGGGCTACTTATTCTTATATGCTCTCCAGTTCCAGCTCATAATGTTAATTTTATGAAAAATAAATGAACACATAGTAAGTTTATTTATTTGAAGTATTCTGCAGGAAAAGGATACAGCAGTGCAACTTGAAAGTACACAGTCTGAGTGGTCAAAAGTGTATCTTCAAGAGACAGTTGCGCAGCATAAGCTTTATCACAGTCAACTGCAGGCAGCGCAAGTAGATCGGTGGATCTGAGCATAAAGTTTCCATGATAAGTTGTGAAACGGACACCTACAGACAAGATAGACACGAGCTTATTACAACATTCTGCTAGGGTTAAAGGCAAAGAACTAAGATGGAGTGCCCCGAGTTAACGAAATTTCATTTATCTAACAGCAATAACATAATTGTACCTTTTCCACATCTTATTCGCATTACAGCTTCCCAAGCAGTCTCTCTAGTAAGGTCTCGGGTTAGTTCGTGTCTCAACTTATCTCCGTGATTACTTGCCTGGAAACTTGGATAATAATACACCTGACCACCAGTATATTTTGCCAGCGTGCCTACGAAGTATTAAAGATGAAATATAAATGGAAACCCAGGTCATACCAAACGGTAACACTCAGTAAGTGAAAAAAATGGAGAGTTTACTAGGAGAGGAACTTGCATATATAGTAATTTCATTTTACACAAATGCATCATTCCTATTAATCACATTACATCTGCCAATACCAAAATGTTACAAGACAATGAAAACCAACAATTAGATACATAACCACAAGGAAAATTTCATCATGTCATTGCATCTTCTAAATGTTGGAGCGGATGTCATTAAAATACAAGGTTATTCGTGCATGGAGTCCAAATTGTTTACAGAAATCACCGATGACATTCGAGTTGGTGACATTTCACCATATTGCTGCTGCTTTATTCCATTTCTAATATCTCTATTTTAACGTTATATTATTCTAATTCATGACCTATTCCACACTGACAAAAAGAATTAAAGTTCCTTGTACCTCGTAATTTATTGAATCTTACTGCATAGGTCCTTCATGTGCTTTACTCAGTTGCAAATTGAATGAGAATTACAAAGTGAAATGCCACCGACTTCAGGCTCTATAACATACTTATATGGTACCCAGAGAAGGCATTCTTAAACAACCAGTTTAGCATTTATCCAAACTAAGGCAAGGGAAACAAGCATAAATGAAGATAGCCATTTGATTTTTCCAAACCAAATATCAGATAACACGTACCTAAAGATGCTATGTCTGTGTACTTGTCACTGAAGGCATAAACATTTACAGCTATCTGATACTTGGTAAAATCAGCAGCCATCTGTTTATAAAATGGATCTTCTGGTACACGTAAAATATGCTCCTTATCTGTCCCATAAACACGAATATCATCCCCTCGCAACCTCAGGCGGCCAACACCATATGATGGCAGAGAACTCTGGAAAATCAACAGTTTACCACCAAGTTGGCTCTGACAATGACACAATAATTAGTTAGTTTCAAGTTTAACATTAACAAATTTCCTAGGAGTATGGGCATCAACAGAGAATCACAGAATAATGTCTAAAAGCCAAATGGCACAATATTAAGATTTTTTTTTATATATAATGCAAATGCAGGTCAAAAGTTTTGCAAACACAGAAGCATGCATACCATAACCATGAACACAGCTTTAAGAGCTGGACCAAATGCAGATTCGACATTCATGTTCTCCTGAAACATGGAGGGCAAACTATCAAGGAACGCCTCTATTACACCTCTAGATTCTGACAGGTTGACTAAAAGGTCATCGGGCAAAGGAACAAATATATCATCCAAATCTGAGACGACCATCATCTGAGGCTGTGTCAATGACGACTGATGCAAAAAAAGGCCATTAGTTATTCACCAGCATCAAATGTAGATTAGAAATGCTAAAAATAAAAACTCTCTAATGACACTTTACCTTCATGTTATAGAAATGTATAGTGCTATCATAAGTAATGAAGCCGATTTGTGTACGAGGATAACCAGGCAGATTGTCTAAACAGGACTTAATAGTTTGAGCCATAACCTGCAAAACATAAGGTATGATAATGATTCAGCCAAGAAAAAACATGCTGAATAATTCAGTCAATCGTCATGAATGAATAATGATATTTCCAAGTAGTTAGATGGATACAAAGGTTTTCTAAGCTATTTTACAACAGAGTAATAATTATGATACCAAAAAAAAACACTACTTAGATTTGAGCGAGTACCAAAAAATGCCTTTCAGGCTTAGCAAAGACTTGAATTTATGACCAAAAATTTTGTGAAACATCAACAAGTTGCCGACTCATCAAAATTGAAATTCGATTATAAGTTCCAATTTTTGTCATGGAAAAAGCAGAATCAAATGTTAGATATTTAGCAGCACTACCTCCCCCATAATGTCAAAAAATTAGAAGTGAAAGTTTTATATGATATATTTTTAATACCAAATAGGTTTGAAGCCTACAATTTTGAAAGAATAAAAAAAGATTAATAATACCCAAAAATTAATTTTCTTTATCCTTCTTTCCTTCCAAACATTACACTAAGACTGCAGATGAATAAACCCATGAATACTCAATCAACTCCACCATTGCTATTTTGTGAATCAAAAAAATACATTTCAGCTTTTCAGATATATAATTTGATTAAAAGTCAGTTGTTTCAAATTATGAGATAATAACTGTAATCTAATTATTACAAAAAGATAACAAAGCCAGTTAAAGGTGTCAACGGAGTTTAGTGAAATAATAAAACCTGCAAACAGAACTAGTTCGCCATAAATATTTAATTGAGAACATTACCTCAAGCATTCCGCTTTGGACTGCAGATATTGATACGTCGATGAGAAAAAAATACAGAGGTGGCATTGGGGGGCGGACCATGTACTCAGCTGGTGCGATAAATTCAACACTACCCTTAGTTAGTTCAGGCCTCTGATCCAAATCAAGTCTTCTGCCACTAGCATCCAAATGTGAAAAATATTCTCCCGGAACTGCAAATGAAAATTTATAAATAAGTTTTGGACCATTGCAAGTAAAAAAACCATTTGAATTAGCCTCGAGGTTAACCTATTTTCAAATTTGCCAAAAGGACTCACAAATTTTGCTAGATTTTCACACAGCACAATATGGTGGTAAATTAGAGATAATATCCTAAAATTTACTAAAAGAAATGCCTCAATTAGACCTACACTATCAGCAGCAGTAAGAAAAACCGTACCATCGTTGAGCGATGAGCAAATATTGCATTTCCACTTTCTTCCACCGTCCACAAACGTGACATATGGATTCACATAAGTGCGGCACCTCTTACAACGAATAATACCTGTCGTGGCAAAATTCACTGTTGGAACTTCCTCCTGAATGATGAACCAAATGAAGAATTAGAGAAGATAAACTGATAGTGGCAGCTGGTATAACTGTAAACATAATGTCAATTTCACCAGACTCACCCCAACAGGAGCTTCTGCCAGAGGACACACGACAGCCCCTAAAGGCAAATGCCACCGAGACGCCAGGGACTGAGAATTTGGTATTGCGCTCGTTGTCAGTCGTAGGAATCTAGAACTACAATTCATCGGGTACATCTTGGCAAACGTCTTGGGCTCAACATCCCCATCCAATGGCCTTGGCAAAGCTGCAGAATCATACCCTGCATCAAAGGATCCTGGTACTGATCCAAGAGAGAGTGAATTAAAATCTTCTGCCAGTGCCTGTGGAGTTGAAGTGGGTGGCGCAAGTCCATGCTGATGAATTTGGTTCCCGGAATAGAGCCCCGAAGGATTCGTAATTGGAGGACCAGGAACATAACCTCTTTGCTGACCAATAAAAGGAGTAGGAGGTGCTGGTGGAGCATAGCCTCCCTGTTGCAAAGGAAAGTTACCCGGCTGCATAGGTGGAGTCTGAGCAACAGATTCTGACTGTGTCTTAGCATACCCAGGAAAAGCCGGCTGGAAGGTACCCCTGGCAGCTGCATAAGATGGCCCCATTGGAGGTGAAGAAGGCTGAGGAGGTTGAGCATTCGGCCTTGAGGGTGGAAAGTTTTGATCTGCAGGCAAAGGAACATTCATGTTGGGTTGTCCAATTTTCATGCTTTGAGGTGGAGACCCCATGAGCACTGAAGGTGGTTGAGGTTGTGAAGGGAAAGAGCCAGGACTAGGAGGAGCTCTCATAGGCGGAGGGCCCGCGGGCTGACCCATAAAGGAGGGACGAGGAGGTGGTGGTGCTTGACCTGTTGACACAACTGGTGGATTAGGAAAACGCTGAAATCCTGGATTTGGTTGGCCATATGAGGATGATGAGGCAGGGGGTCTAAAGGCAGGGGCCTCTGATCCACCCAAAGGCCCACCAGAAAATGGAGGCGCAGAAAACTGAGAGGATGGCGGAGCTGTGGGCCTAAAGGGAGATGGTGCTTGTCCAGTCATAGGCCCAGATGATGAAAAAGGGGTCGCCGACTGGGGAGCAGCAAAGGGTGTTCCAGTTGGTCTTGTTGGGTAATTTGGACGGTTAGGATTTTCGGTCCCCATGAAGATATTACCTCAAGCTTGATCACCAAAGCTTCTGCAAGGATCATGAAGAATACAGGTAAAATGAAAAATGAAAATAAAAGATGTCGTTTCACAGGCTGAAAAAATTAACCGAAGGACCTCATTTAGTTTTGTCATTACTATACAGTTCAGCAAAGAAGGGTTTTTTATTTTCAAATTCATGATGACCTAATAGACTGTAACATAAGGACAGTGCAAACAGATGACAACATTGGAGCAGAAATCCTTTGTATTTATCCACTGGGTCAGAAGAAATCAAAATTTCACACCACTGGTATCAGATTAGACTCCTACTCAAATGATGGATAAACGGATGTTGCAGTTTCAACTTCAAAACAAGCAAAGGACCACCTATGTCTCCCACCACATTAGACTAAAATTTTATATAATTAACAAAAAATGAAGCACGACCATATACAAAATACTTCCGCCAAAGCAGCACTATCACTCTTACAGACAGAAAATTTACGACCTCGCTATAAAACATCCTCATAGAACCAAATCAAACCACATAATCTACCATTGAATGAACTGGCTGATGATCAGTTTCAGTTTGGGAAGATGAAACTATTCAAACAAGCTGTGCAACACCAAATCACGCATCATAAACCAATCAAGCTGGTAGCTCACAGCGGATCTACATAAAGCTAATCTCAAAATTGAACAAGACAACCTAAAATTTTCTGCTGAGAAAATACAAGATTCACCACTACTGTTAACCATAACCACGGTCAAATCAGTAAATCCAGAAACACTCAATTACCTGATCGGAGATCTCGCCGGCGGAGAAAGAAATCGCAATTACCAAGCCGGCGATCGGAGAAGCCAAAACTGAGTCGATTGCTTCAATCTGCTCAAATTGTACAGGTTGTAAATATATTGAAGTGTAGGGATAATAATTATATAAAAATTGGAAGAACTACTTTTAAGTTTTAACTTTTAAGTTTTTAACATCTTGACATCGGGCTATCGCCGGGCCAGTTTTCGGCCGTGTCTCAGTTTGGGCTTTTTATGCGGGCTTCACCGCCAGCGTAATTCGGACATTTTTTCAAATAGTAATAAATTGAAATTGATTTCAAGTAGAGTTGTATTCAATTGGGATTTCTTGACATTTTTAAACTTATTAAAATTTAAGACTTTTTTAACTTTTCACATTTTTGAAGAATTATCTTAATTAAGCATGGAGGTGGAATTTGAAATAAGATGTTATTTATTTATAAATCTTACAAAATCTTAAAAAGTCTTAAAAAATTATAATCTTAAATATGTTAAGTACTTCAGTTTGTTGTAAGACATTTTAAAATCTCGAATGAATACCCCCTGATTTTTAAAAGTCTTAAATCTAAATTAAATACACCATAATTTTTAAAGTCTTATAAAGTCCTTAGAATACGGTAAATTATTATGGTTATTGTATTCTTTTTGTGTGATATGAATTATCTAAATTAACACGTCGTGTGGCATTATATGAATCAAGTTAGTCATATAATTATTATCTATGATTGATATTTTGAATAAAATAATATTTTACTCTTGGTTCTCATAAATTACAATTTTTTTTTGTCTCGATTAATATTTTTCTTCCCATAATCACATATGAAAATCACTGTTTTTTCTAATTAAACTATGATGATAAGATGAATCAACCACCACCATTAACTACGGCAACGGTGTGAAGGTGTTGTCGAATTTAAAGGTATGGTTATTCAAGCAGTTTCATATGAAGAACTTAAGAGAAGCAACACATATTCTTGTGATCAAAGTTTTAAGGGATTGGAATTTCTGCACTGCACTCTCTCGTCATGGTCGATGCTTAGAGATGGTGATGAGGTGCTCGAGGTACCTCTTCCTCATCGATTTGTTAGCTGTTGATTTTAAAAAGGATAGATTTTCTTATAATCGATTGTTTCTTATCCATAGAAATAATCGAACCCAATGATCACTATTTATCCCTGACCCAATTGGTCACTGCAGAGTAAGGGCATGCTTGTTTATGAAATAATTTGTTCACATTTATTTCATACTCAAAATCTAACTCAACTTTAACTCAATCTCACCATCCTTAATATTATTTATATAATAAAATATTATAAACCAATCATTCTTATATATCACATCAACTTTAATTCACTATTCATCCACTCACATAATTTTAATACCTATCATTTCCAATCATTTTCATTTATCTCATACTTTTACATCAAATCAATAATAATCATTTAATTTTAAATATTATTTTAATACATTATTAAAATTTCACTAACAACTAACCCTACCACCTTTTCAAAATTTAACTCAAGTTAATCAAAATAACTCATTTTGAGCAAATTATTTTATAAACAAGCATGCCCTAAAATTTGTGAGATTTTTTTTTTGTCTAATAATCAGTTGGAGTTGATACACATTTATTTTTTCTCCATATATTTACGTGAAAATTAAAAATTAAAAAAAAATTAGAATCAAATAAAAAAATCAATATTTATCTAATCACATTTTTGCAACTAGCAATTTTTACTCCCCCATTGTTTTGCACTTGACAAAACAAAAAATCTCAAAATTATACATCCATATTAAAAAATATGTGTAAATAACAACAAGTAATACAAGTTGTTCTCCCTAGTAACACGGTATAAAATCCCTGATTCGTAAAAGCATGCGCTCGACATTTTCTTACCTCTCGTCTCCTCTCAGTCGGCCTTTCCGCACTGTCCGATGTCGTTCGTCATCAGACACACAACTCGTCCTTCAGGTATTTCGACCCCCTCCCCTGTATAGAGCATTGCAACACTCATCGGTAGTCTATGCCCAGGCGAGAGTTCCGGTGGTGCTGAGAGGCGACGAGATGTGGGCTCCGTCCGACTCTTCGGCGTTGGTCGGGACTGAGGTAAAGTCTCCGCTCTTTCCCGTTTATTGTCTCTCTGGTTTTGGAGGTTGGGGTTGATTGGTTTGATCGGTGGTGGACAGTGTCCCCTGCCGTCAGTCCGGTGGTCTTGCGGTGTTGATGGGTGGAAAGGGAGAGAGGTGACGTCCTCCAGTCTTCGGATCGATGGTGATTCGTCTAGAGAAGATTTAGTCGTCGGGTGCGGTACCAACTAGTTGTGGCTGCATGGGAGTTTTTGGTCTGGTGCTTGTGTCGGAGTTCTATCAGTTTGGGCGGCTACCTCCAGGTGTTGGACCGTGATGTCTTGCAGTTTGTTTTCTGGCTGAAATGAGGGTGTTAGTATATTATTAGCAGGGTTGTTGTGTCTGTGTTGGTGTTTCAGTGGTTTTGTTAGTGTGGTAGTGATTTTATGCTTCTTAATAGCTCAGGGGGTGATTGTTTATCATTTCAACAAAAAAAAAAACTCAAATTTAACTCAACTCAACTATCATCAATATTATCAATATAATTAAATAATATCAACCAATCATTTTTACACATCACATCAATTTTAATTCACTATTCATTCACTCACATAATTTTAACTAACCATCACTTCCAATCATTTTTCTTCCACTTTATATCAAATCAACTTTAATTATTTTATTTAAATATTATTTTAATATATCCACTAACAACTAACTATACCATTTTTTTTTAAAATTAACTATAATTAAAAAATAAACATAATAAAACCAATTGAAATCATAAACAATCACCCCCTTATTCTTCTCATATTGGAGTTATTATTTAGTTTGTTTGTTTCGTGTGAGTTAGTCTAGATATCTAGGCTCGAGGATGTCCTCATACTAATTCAAGTAGGTGGTTGTTTGGCTAATTCTAATAGTTTTTTAGTTGTAACTCCATTACAAAAAAATAAAAATAAAAATAAAAATAAAAATTAATACAAGTTAAATTAGTATATACACGGGTGTTAAAAACAAAGGGAAAAAGAAAAATAAAGAACATGGAAAAGCGCCTACGCCTACCACAGCTTGAAAGCCGGAAACCTAAAATAACTCAAAAACGGCCTCCTCCCCACCGGCATGAACTTCATCGCCCACCCAATCGGCCACGACACGGCCGCGATTGCCACGCACGCGCCCCACTCCGCCCAGCTCAGCCTCACCGTGCCGGCGAAATCCCTCAGAAATTCCACCATCACTGCCTGCAGCACCACCGTCACCCCAATAATCCCCAAAAACAGCCGATTTCCCCAAACCCCTCTGAACACATTCTTCCTCTCCAAATCCCTCGCGTTGAATTCGTTGAAAACCTGACACAGCACGAACGTATTAAACACGATCGTCCGATTCACCTCCTCACCCACGCCCAAAATCGATCGGCCCCCAAACTGCAGGACCAGCAGCACCGCGATCTGGTACGCCGCCTGCGCCAGGAGGTTCCTCCACATGACGTTCGTGATGAGCGGTTCAGACCGGCCGACGGGCGGGCTCCGCATGAGCCCGTCGGTCGGCTTCTCGGTGGCCAGCGCCAGTGCCCCGAGCGTATCCATGATGAGATTAACCCACAGGAGCTGAACCGCCGTCAGGGGCACGTCTCCGGCCGAAACAGCCGCCACGAAATTGACGACCAGGGCCGCCACGTTCACCGTCAGCTGGAACTGGATAAACTTCTGGATGTTGTTGTACACGCACCGGCCCCACCGTAGAACAGTCGCCACCGACGAGAAATCGTCATCCAGAATTACGATGTCGGAGCTCTCCTTTGCGACCTCAGTGCCCTGTATCCCCATTGATAGGCCGATGTCAGCTTCCTTGAGTGCAGGGGCGTCGTTCGTGCCATCCCCTGTGACAGCCACCACGTGTCCCTTCTGCTTCAAGCATTGTACCATTAGGAGCTTGTCGAGCGGGGAAGATCGGGCCATGACTCGGATACGCTCGACCCGAATGGCCCGTTCCTCAGGTGAGTAGTTTCTGAACTCGGCTCCTTCAACTACTTCATCGTTTGAAACTCGTTCGTCGGGGTCGAGTATGCCACACTCGGCTGCGATTGCCTTAGCGGTGAACACATTGTCGCCAGTGATCATCTTCACGTGAACTCCGGCAGCTCTGCAGGACTGAATCGCCTTTCGGGCCCCAGGCCTGCACGGATCCTTCAACCCGACTATCCCGAGCAAGGTCAGGTCCTTATCTTCTAGACGCTCGTTTTTGTCCGGTTCGTGTTTTTTGGGTGCCACTTGTAGGTGAGCGAACGCTATGCAGCGTAAACTACTAGCCGCCATGCCCTGAATAATCCTTTCGATCTGAGCACGTTTTTCTTCAGTAATAGGCTTCGGCTTTTGGCTGTCGAGCTCGAGATAATTCGAACAATTTTTTAGTAACATCTCGGCCGCTCCTTTCCAGTGCAGGTGATGAGAATCGTCGGCATTGTTCCTGATCAGGACCCCACTTCGTTTTTTATCTGAATTAAACGTCTCGACGTGCACAATGGCGTAATCACGCTTCATTTTCTCAATATCCATGAACAAATCCTGGACAGCCCATCTGAGAATCGCTTTCTCAGTCGGGCTGCCTGAGTACTCAACCACAGAGCCCGTTTTCGGCTTGTAAACACTGCCCGTCGTGTTAAACCCAATTCCTTGACAAAAAAGCTCGAGCAGTTCCCAATTAATGAATCGGGATTTCTCCTGCCGAACTTCTTGCTGCCCAACAAAGAACTTGGTTACCGTCATCTGGTTTAGAGTCAGAGTGCCCGTCTTGTCTGTGCATATTATCGTGGCAGACCCCATAGTTTCGCAAGCCGAGAGCTTTCTCACCATGGCCTGATCAGCCATCATACGTTTCATCGAGTACGCAAGCGTGAGTGTCACGGCCAACGGCAGCCCTTCAGGTATAGCCACAACCACAATAGTTACTGCAGTTGAAACTATCCTTAAAACCGAGTTGAACACATCGTTCAAATCGCGGTCGACCCCGTTAAACTCCCGAAACCCTCTCTCATCCTCCGTATTCCCAGTGAAATACCTTACGAGCATCACCAACAAAACGAAAAAGGCCACGGCTAAGCCCACTTTCCCGATCGATGATGTCAGCCTGTCGAGCCTCTCCTGAAGTGGCGTCTGCTCGTTCACATCCCTCGTAATCGAGCTCATCATCTCTCCCCATGCTGTGTTCATCCCAACCGAGACCACCACCATCCTCGAATACCCGTCCGCCACTTTCGAACCCGACAGCAAAAACGGGTTTCGAGACGAATTTACCTCAACGTGGTCGCTTTCGCCCGTCATGCTCGACTCGTCCACTCGAAACGAGTGCCCGTCTACAAACAACCCGTCCGCCGGAATTTGATCTCCGATTTTCAAAAACACGACTTCTCCAACCACCACTTCGAAAATCGAGATGGTCTGCCTCCGTCCGTCTCTCATCACGTCGACTTTAATATCGTTGCTGATTCTCGACAGCCTGTCGAACTGTCTCTCTTGCCGGATGTTGCTGGCGGCAGACACAGCAACCACTAAGAAAACCGCCACGAATATGCTCCCGCCTTCGTACCACCCGTCTCTTATGCCGTGCTCTCTTATTCCAAAGGTTAAAGAGAGTGCCGCGCATACGAGGAGAATAAGTATGGTCGTGTCTTTGAATGCCTCGATTATGAAATAGAATAGGCCTTTAGGGGCGGGCTTCTTGTACGTGTTTGAACCGAATTTTAACCGGCGGTTGGTTAGGTTGGGCTCGTCTGAGCTGACTCCGTTTTCCGTGTCGGTCAACAAGAGGTCAACCACGGCACGGGCACCTCCGAGGGCCTTGAGTTCCGAGAGGTTCTTGTTTTTCACCATTTGCGCGAGCTTTGAAGGATTAAGCTCGGTTTTTTTGGTGTCTTCGGATTCGCTGATTTCGAGAACTGTGTGGGGGAGAATAAGAGTGTTTGAATGATTTTTGGAGGGAAGAATGCATTTCGCGAGAGATAGCGAGACGTGTATGACGAGGCAAGCGACTCGCCATTTTTTCTGTGATTTTGTGAAAGGGGATGTGCTGATTTGGAGCAGCACGGTTTGAATGCTAGCATTTGATGAGTATTTGAGTTTGCTTTCCATTTTTTTTTTTTTTTTTTGATAATGATTTTCTTGTTTACAAGTCAACAGATGGGTACAAAAAGAAGTTCATTCAAGTCTGGCATTTTGCTTGGAGGAGTACTTAACTACTTATAGCTAGCAGAGGATGACACACGCCAGATAAGGTACTTGATTTTAGGGGAATTTCATGGAAATTTCATTACCATGTGAAAGAGACGCTAAACTACAGCAGACATTGTAGATTTTCCGCAAAACAAGAAACAGAATCAAAGCATCTCTTGATGTTTGGTAATGAAGATGAATAAGATAAAGCTTATCTGTTAAGAATGCGAGTGTGTTCAAGATTCTGTAAAAAAAAAAGCTTGCAAGAAACTGTTTGTGCAAGTTCATGCTGAAGTTCCATATTCAGACACGGAGCTCTATGAGATATAATTCAAGATTGGGATGAATTTGAATTAGCTATATGAAAAAATGAGTGTTTAAACTTTAAAGCCATTTGTTTTTAAGAAGAAAAGTGTTGCTTGTCAACCTTTTCCAGCCGCTTTGTCTCCTTTTCTAACATGGATCCGTGTTGAATTTGATTAAAAAAAAAAGTTGCTTTTTTTTTTTCCATAAATGCATCACTTGATTATTATAATTATTATAGTTTAACCAAAGGACCACGAAACCCTGGCTCCGAAACCAAGGACCACGAAACTTGAACTCGACTCGTTAAGGCTTGAGTTTGACTCAATTTGTTTAATTAACGAGTTGAATTCAAACTCGATTCGATAAGACTTGTAAAGAAAAATTTTATAAAATTTTTATAGTTTAACTTGTTAAAGTTTGAGATCAGCTCGTTAATATTAACAAACGAGTCGAACTTGAGTTCAATTATTAGCTCATTAAATGCTCGAGTTTGAGCTTGGCTCATTTATATCCCATTTACACCCCTCTTTGCATATATTCATCATACATCCAAGTGAGCCGACATCGTTGCCTTAGCCAGCCGATAGGTAACTTAGCCGTGTGATATTCATCATACATCCAAGTGAGTCGACATCATTGCCTTACCCAGCCGACAGATAACTTAGCCAGCCGGTAAGATAAATAGATTTCACATTGTGATAAAAGCTATTTAGTCCAGCGTGTTGGAACGCGATGGGGACAATAATAATTAATAATAACTAGTGAAAAGTACATAAATTATTAAAAAGAAATAATTAATTATTCATCCAACATACGAGCTTGTAGCTGAATTGTTACCTCAAATTTCTCTTAGCCGGTAACCTTATAACAATTTAAGATAAAATAAATTTCTCTCCTTAGCCCGTAACCTTATCTATTAAAATACAATTGGAATAAACATACACGACCACAAAATAAATAGTTGGATTGTCTTTATTCTATAAGCTATAAACTCAAAAATTATATATAATCTATAAACTAGTTTATTAAATAATTTTACCAAACGTAGCTATGATTCAAAAGCAAAACGGTTATTTAATAAATTGACTTGATTCGAGAAATTTCTAGTGATATTACAAAATGGAAATAAATTATCACAAAACAGCTTACAAGTCTCTAGAGTGGTGGTTGGATTAAAAATAAATAAATAATAAAAAAATTTACCACTTTTTTTAACTCAAATTTAATTCAATCACTCTTCTCGATATTATTAATATAATTAGTATTCGACCTTATGCATTTGCATATTTATAAATAAGATATTATAAGTTATTTATATACATATAATATTAATATTATAAGTTAGATAATTGTATTAAATTTAAGCATGAACTATTATAAGTTAGATAATGGTATTATATTTTAAAATTTGATCGTTGGTTAAAATAAATAGTACGTAGCTATTTGATTGCATATGAATACCTATATTGATTGCATAAAATATAATAAATAATGTAATATTTGTAATTTTGAGTGAACATAACCAATTAATTTGCTGAAAAATATTAAATTTATTATAACAATTGCTTATGAGATTTTAAGTGATTTTACTATGACATGAAATAAATTAATTCATTTAAGAAACAATCGTTTAAACAGATACAAAATATAATATTGTTTTTAGAATAAATAACTTGAACAAAAAGTTTTACAATATAATTATTTATGTTCATGTAACTTTCATATATTATTTAGTGTAAAATATAATTATTAATTTTAATAATAACTATTATATGATACAATAAAAATAATAATAATTACTCAATTAATGTAACGATTTTTGTCTTACTTGACAGAATCAATTTTTGGAAGGTTGGGTGCTACATAGGTATAATTTATGAGACAATTATGAGGTAAAATTTGTGAGGTTTTATTAAATGGTTTGCTAGCAATTATATATCAATCATCATCCTTACACATCAAATCAATTTTGATACACTATAGATCCACTCACATAATTTAACTATATATCATTCCCAATCACATCTCTCATACGTTTATATCAAATAATATTAATCATTTTATTTGAATGTTATTTTAATATAAAGACTAAATTTCACTCAAACATACCACAACAAACTTTTTCAAGATTAATTCTGATTAACCAACAAATTCAATCAAACAAAAATAGCACAAACCATTATATCCAAAATGATGGATAGCTCTTAAGAAGGGTAGTTATAACCAACTCAATGCGAGGAGCTATGTTCAGTTATAATTTTAGATTCTTAAGTCATTTTTTTATGACTTTCCAACTATCATTTACAATGTTTAGCATATGTTTTATACATCGTACCGTATAGGCAAATAATAACAATAATGTATGGGATATCGATTGGTTTGATGGGAACATAAGNCCGAAATGATAGAGCATTTTATAGCACATAATGTACACAAATACAACCCGAGAACCAACTGATTCCAATACAAGAGAGCCACCCACACACGGATGCTCTAAAAGAAACTATGACTCAAAACACAAAACATACACTAAGCCTAATACACATGCTAAGGCCAGAGAAGATCTGTATCCCTTAGCACCATATGAAGCTTAGATTACCAGCTAACAACTCGACTCCACAACCAAAAGAATATAATTAACCAAACATCAGTAAAGCTGCAGATGCAATCTGTCACTAACACATGGAATAAAATGAAAAAGATAGAAACAATAGCTAGTAATCATGAAGCGCCCACTGAACATAAGCCCTTTGAATAGCGTTGTTTGTGAAAATACCGAAATGTGTTGGTTTCATAACAAAAAAAATACCAGTTACAGTATAGGATAATAGCGGAATTTTTTTAAATTTGTAGGTTTTATATATTTTATTCATTTTTTATTTGCATTGAAAATTCTACACTTAATTTTAACATGTTTACATTTGTATTTGATTTTTAAACAATCTTATATTAATTAAATTGATTTTATATATTATCATAATAAATTTTATTATTGTTTAGTAAAAGTGTAAAACCAGTAAATAGGTTTAAAAGTTCATATGGTATTTAAAAGTCTATACCTCGACAAGTCTTTCCCCAAATTGGCAAAATAGCTCGTTATATCACGACCTTTTACCAAATTACTAAAATGTCACGACTTTTGGACCTTGGCGGAGAATATAACGACATTTGATTTTTTTGCAAACCGATACACCAAAGTCAGAAATCGGCCATCGGTGCTTATGTGTCCGACCAACGTAAAATTAAAAATTTGATGTGTATATATTTGTCCTACGTGTAGAATGACATGGAAAAGGAGTATAAATAGCCCAATTTCTCCCCCAATTCTCTTCTCTTTTTCTCCAATTTACCCTAATTTTTTCCAATTTCTCTCACTTTACCCTAATTTTCCATTCTCCCAATTCTCTCTGACACCCTGCGTGAACGTACTGAAAGTCGCCGGAGCCGCCAAACGACGGCTGAATCAGGCCCATGTTGTACCCGCCGACCAAGCTCACGACGTAAAAGTCCTCCGCCATACCGTCGAGGCGGCCGCCGATAATGAACTCCACTAGGCTGATCGGCGGGGCACCCTCGTCTGCGCACCAAAACTCGGTAGGGAAGTCCCCCATCATGGAGTTGCCACTACCGACGGTGTCGAAGGAACAATCGTCTGGGCCCAAAAGCGGCCTGACCAGTCCGTCGACACCGAGAGGTGGACGGAGACGTCGGGAGGCACTTCTTCTCCTCCTGGCACGACCTCATTTCCCTACCCGGGCCATCCCTAAATTCCTCGCGCTCGCTGAAGAGGGCGTCCAATTATGGCGAGCCCAAGGGCAAGATCTCTAGGAGCAACGAACGGGCCAATTTTTTTGGGCCGGGCTCGCAAGGCTGAGGTGGTGGTGGATTGTCCAAATGAAAATATGGGTGTGGCCGCCATGGAAAAAAAAGGAAGAGTGGGCTTGGTGGTGGATTGTCTTTCCTGTTTTCCATGTCAATATCCACGTCGGATTATATTTTACACATTAGATTTTTAATTCCACATAATAAAAGGTTGACCGGACACGTGAGCACCGATGACCGGTTTCTGACTTTGGTGTATCGTTATGCAAAGAAATTAAAGGTCGTGATATTTTCCGCCAAGGTCTAAAAGTCGTGATGTTTTAGCAATTTGGTAAAAGGTCGTGATATAACGAGCTATTTTGCCCCCCAAATTCCTCTGCGATTAACCTAACCCGTCCGCTCCTTAAATTGAATTCGATCCGCCTTCCTCGGTGACATCAGAGTTTGGCCAGCGGTCGTCCCTGACCTCTCGCCCTGTCCTGGATGTTGTGCGCCTCGATGTTGCTGCGGTTCTGTTGAGTGGTATCCGATGTCGGTCGCCTGCGTATCTAAGGTCAGAGGTGCGTCCCCTTGGTTGAAGTCCGGTTTACGGTGGGTTGTTTCCTTCCCAGTCGCCGGCGGACACCCGTTTAACGGAGGTCTGCACTCTCTCTCTGATTTTGTTTGCGATTGACGGTGGTATGCCAAAACCCGATTGGCGATTCTATTTCTCCGGCGGGGCTTTCGGTGGAGGTTTGTTCGTCGCCGGGTTTCTGCAGTGGTGTACGGTGGTGTGTGGTTTTGAGGATAGGGCGAGGCTCCGGCTGCCGCGACGTCTTCTGTTTGCGGTGGACGGGGTTGCGGAACCGAGCCACCTTCAGCCTCCCCTCTGCTCGGCTAGTGGTGTTAGACGGCGGGGGTCCGGGGTCCTGGTTCTATTGAGCTCGACTAGTGGTGTTAGACGAGTTCGGGTGGAGCTAGTGAAGGATGGTCGATTTTTCTAGGTTGGAGATGGGTCGATTCTGGGAATGGTTTCGAGGCTCGGATTCGGCTGCGGTATAGGCGGTTGCGCAGTTTCGGTAGTGGTTCCTCGGGCTGCGATTCTTATTTGTGTCGATTGTTCACTGTTGTTCGGACCTGTTCGTCAACCGAGGAAGGGTTGTTTGTGTGTTAGTATAGGTTATTTGTTGTTCTTGTTTTTGTGATGTAAGTGTCTGCGTTTGTGTTTTAGGTTTGGGTCGTTGGCCTCTGTGAGCTCGAGTGTCAACTTATTATCCTGTTGGGATCAGACACTCGAGTATTACTCCGTTGGGTCTTTTTAGTTTCTTAGGCTATGTTTGGTAAGCCAAATAAGCTAGCTTATAGCTTATTTCATTAGCTTATAAGCTCCCTGTATTCAAATAAGCCTCGTTTGGTAGGACGAGCTTTTTTAAAAAGCCCGAGCTTATCACATAAGCTACTTTTGGTAGCTTTTCAAATAAGCTAGTTGAATTTTTTATTTCAACTAGCTTATCAGCTAATTTTACCAAGCACTTTTATCATATAAACTAGCTTTTCAGCTATAAGTCATAAGCTATAAGTTATAAGCTCAAAAATCATATATAAGATATAAGCCAGCTTATCAGCTAGTTTTACCAAACATAACCTTAGGCATTGTTTGGTAATCAGCTGTTAGCTGTTAGCTGATTGTATTAGCTGTTTTGACCAGCAGATTGAATTAGCTATTTTGACCAGCTGATCGTGTTAGCGGTTTATAAAAAAGTGTTTGGTAAAATTAGCTTTTTTAATTAACTGTTAACATGTAAAATTACTTAGAAGGATATCAACATATTTTATCATTTTAATTTATGTTGAACCTATAATTATTTAGGAACTGGAAATAATTAATATTTTAAATCTTTATTAAAGTAATTTAAATATAATAAAAAAATATAAATAATACTAAAATGAAAAATATAAATATGAAAAGCTTTATCAAATTTGGCGCAGAACAGCTCTCTTCAATCTTCATTTTGTTCTTCTTCTCTTTCCTAAACCACGTTTGAGAGTTGAGAGGGCCAATGGAATTTGCANTGATAAAAGGAAAAGAGGACGATTGGAATGATTTCAGAACAGATAAGAGAAAAGAGAGCAATAAAGGGGCAAATAAGGGGCAAATAAGACTTTTAAAATTTTTTTTATTTGAACCGCTGAAGTGAAACGCTCTAAAAAAGAGCGTTTTCAATTTTAGCTGATAGGCCCAAAAAAGCTAAATGAAAAAGTTGTTTACCAAACAATTTTTCTGGCTGATTAGAAAAGTCAAATCGCTGAGTAGTTGAAAAAGCTATTTTAAAGGCAAACCGTTGAAAAACAAACACAGCCTTAGTGTTTTTATTTGTTAGTATTTTTGTGTGTTTGTGAGTATTACTCTGTTGGGATCGGCGCGGTCTTTAGACTGTCCTCCCAATTTATTCAGTTGTTGACTGTTTGTATTCAACTGTTGACTGTGTGTATTCAGCTGGTGGCTGTACTTTTGCTGTGCCTTTTTATATAAAAACCTCTATCGTTTTGAAAAAGTCTATACCTCAAGTCCTCAACCAGTTGCAATTATTTATTCACTTGTACCTCCACCAATCATGGCTAGATTTATACCTAATTATAGCTTAGCCATACGCATTCCAACTAATAAACAACTACTTCATAAAAATCTCCAAGTCACCGCTATCTACAATCTACAAATCATTAAAATTTAAAACACACATAGAAATTATAAATAAGAAAAAAAAAAAAAACAGTTTATTTGGTTAGCTTATAAGATGTATGTATTCAAATAAATTTTTTTTGGTAGGACGAGTTTTTTTAAAAACTCGAGCTTATCTCACAAGCTTCTTTGAGTAGCTTTTCAAATAAGCTCGTTGAAATTTTTATTTCAGATAACTTATCAGCTAACTTTACCAAACAATTTTATCATATAAACTAGCTTTTCAGCTATAGATCATAAGCTATAAGATATAAATTCGAAAATCACTTATTGTTTGTTATAAACTATAAGCTAACTTATCAGCTACGAACTAGTTTATCAGCTAATTTTACCGAACATAGTATTAGTATACCTAAAACTAGTTTGTCAGCTAATTTTACCGAACATAGTCTTAGTATACCCAATAATGTCATTTTCTATGTTAAAAATAATTTTTTCAATTTTAATTACTTATTTTTCTTAAGATAATATCATTTCGATACCTAATAACTCTGAAACCACCATCTCAAAGGATAACCTAGTTAATATTAATCATCACCTTTCAGAACGTATTGAACCTAAGTGGCAAACTCGCATGCTTCGGGATTATATGTAGCAAACTTTCATGCTTCATTATTAGGTTTGGGTATATTTTAATTTACTTCCAATCCAAAAATAATTAGGTCCGGATTATCCATAAATATGTTGATTATTTATGGTCATGTTAAATGTATTAATTGCATTTTAATATCATTTCTTATTATAACTATTGAATTGTAAATATATTTTAAAAATTAATAACTTCTTTACTCTTTATCAGCTTTACATATATAATATATCAAAATCATCATCTCTTGATGAGTTTCGATTTAACATCCATATTGTATGTATAAAAAAAATAAATTATATTTATCTTTTTAACAATAATAAAATTATTTTTTAATATTTATTAAAAAAATAAAATTATTTATCAATTAATATATTTATATTTCAAGTAGTTATATGAGATAAGTTATAAAGATTACTATAATATAACACATGTAAGTCACACAATTGAATAATTTTTTAACAAACACCCGTGTAATATACGAGTATTGTACTAGTAATAATAATAATAATAATAATAATAATTCCGTGGTATTATTAATTAGTTCAAACAAAAGATTGAATCAAAGTAATTTGCTGCTTATACTATTATACATATTAGAAACGCACAAAGCTTTTAAATAAACAAAATATATATATCTCAAAATTCACCAGCCCTACCAAGTCAATAATTCCATTTATTAACTTCCCCACGATTTTTTTTTTTTTAAACAGGTTTAATTATAAATGGGGCTACTATCATTTGTAGCTTACCAATAATTTATCATTATACATTTTTTTAACAATTTTATATTTTTTTTCTAATTTTTGACATTTCTATCTATACTGATAAATTCAATTTAATAGTAATACGGGTCTGGATCTAAATTTACCTATCCAACCAGGTCACTCAATTCAACCGACAACCAGTATATCTCAATTAAACTACAAGCTCTTTGTTGCATATTGTTACATTCACAACTATTCCAATCAACTAAATTGAATTAAAATATTAGCTACCAACTACTCCAAATTAATTGGAATCAACTCAATCAAGCAACTCTAAGTGGAATGAATCGAATAAACACTTTCCACATTGCACAAACTTACATAAAAGTTCCACTTATTTTGAATAGCCATTAGCCCACAACGTAGTGTTGTCGTGTAAAAAATTAAAAAAAAAAAAAAGAAAAGAAAAAACTGCAGTCCCACAGCTGAAATTTCAATATTCAATTTTCACGTAAAAATAATTCTAACTTCAAGGAAAATTAGAAAAAGACCCAAACGGGTCCACACACTACTTTTGGCCTTTCGGGTTATTCATGAAAAGCTCGTAAAAACTCACTAATTTACAGAATAAACCGAGTTTCTAATGCAATATTTCATCCGACTAAATGCGAAGCTCGACTCCAGCTCGTCTCGGTTAACAAAACAATTATGTGTAGCCTTTTTACTGGACCCATGTAATATTAAAAACGTGAATTTTCGATCATTACGATCAAATTGCAAACAAAGTCGATCATTACGATCAAATTGCAAACAAAGTCGAACATCATAATGATGAGGGATTGCCAATCTTGACATACATGTGTTATGCTACCGTGTTTTCGTGTTAGATTTTAAATTGATCATAAATACGATAATAAGTCAAAAATTTAACTAAATTTTTCATTTCGTGTCTCATCGTGTTGCTGGTTGACCGCCAACGATTATTGTGGTTATAAATTGGACGATTTAATAGGAGGTTACAATAGGTTTTAAGCATAGTTAATCGCAGTAAATCTAGGGGGAATATGAGCAATCTTGAAAAAATGAATATGCGAAAAAGAAAGAAACAAGACACTGATAATCGATCAATTATGGCGGATTGACAAGAAGAAGGGTTCTCCAAATTTTTTATTGAGGAACTGTATAACGATGAATTGCAGCCGTATGGAATGTATGAGGGAGTGATTTCATATTTTTTTTAGGTATATTTTAATGTGTCTGTTGTTGTTTTAGGAGCCGGAGGGGCTGATATTTATACACAGAAAAAGTAGAAATGTAATCAATGTCCAGTATCAACTAGGGGCGTAGGGTGGCGTTGCGTGTATCTATGCGAACTTTTCTTTTTGTGGATGAGATGTCTTGAGCGGTGCCATCAACTTGAGGGGAGATCGTCAATCTTCCTCGAGACGATTATCGTCTGTCTAAGAGGATCAGTATAGGCCCAACCCTATATTTCAGTTGTATCCTCGGTGAGCCTTGTTTTCAGGATTTACTAGGCACAACATGTCGTGCCCATCAGTGTTTTATATACCGGACCGTATCGATAGGTAAGATACACGTTGTGCCATAAATAATATGGTATTGTATCGGAAAAAATACCAAAAAATACTGGACAAAATACCATCAAGAAAATTTTGTTATATATATATAAAAAATAAAAATAATTTAATTATTGACTTAAAAAAATAAAACTTGAAGTTGTAGTTTTAATTTTGATCTTATTTAGAAGTTGAGACTGTAAATATAGTTATCTAATTTTTTTTTCATATTTGATATTACTATTTATATTAATATTATATTTGCTACTCAGGTAATACCGATGATATTACCAGTTGAACCAATAGTACAACGTATTGTTGTCTCGGCCGATATGACTACCAATCTACCAGTATGGTATTTAAAACGGTATTTAAAACACTGGAATTTAAAATACTGGTGCCCAATTTGTGCCTTTTGTCTCTAAATCATTTTTCGTGTTTCTTGTCGTGCAACCATTGCCGCCCCTAACAATGATCGACTCTACTTGACTTGTTCAAAATCCGGCTACCCGTCGAGAAAAGTCATTTTCTAACATAAATTCCTATTCAGTTTTTCAAATACCAAAGCTTAGCTCAACTGAAAACACAGCAAGCAACTGGAAAAGGGGCAATATAGCTAGCTAGTTTTTCAAGCCATTGTCCACTTGTCCTATTGCCCACCATGTTCTCTTCATTCACTAATGAAAGAAACTTCAACATAACTAAGTCAACAAGACCATATAATTTTGAAATAGACATAAGAAAGTGCAGGGCAATTTCCAGACACAAGCATGGACAAAAGTACATCATAATATAAAATCCAACAAAAAATAAAAATAAAAAAACTCTGCAGGTCAAAATTGTGCAACTACCAGTACTTTTCACCATGTTGTTTTCATGAATATGTCAAGAAAAGGAAGATGAAAATTGCATGTAAAGCACGCAAGATTAGTTGTCAACAAAACTCAAATTCAAAGAAAAAAAAAATCAAAGCCCCACAGTTAAGTTGCACGCTAATGAGACTAAGAGAAAATGAAAGCATAACAGTCTTAACAGATGCATAAAGAGACTTTAAGTGTTCTTTCCACTAAGAAAGATACAGAAAACCTGGTGGCTAATCTTTCTAAAGTTTCTCGTTTTTCTTTTCTTTTTACTTTTCATCTAAGTTTTGAGCTCCCGTGAGTCAAGCACGTAGAGAGTGACCACGAATAGGTAAGTGTTAGTTGGGGACATGGATTTCCTACATGTGTGTGGTAAAGGAAAAGTTACGAAAACTACTCGAGGATTTAGTACTTGCATGTTAGCTCTAGAATACGAATCATAGTTTAGAAACAAACGCCGATAAAGTGCTTGTAAATTTATAAGAAAAATATATATATTCATAATATTCACAAAAAATTTAAAATTACTCGTGCTACACACACAGACGAAGGGGATAACCAAGTCAACTAAATTGTGGGCCAGCTAAAAATGAAGTCTACCTGATCGATACCTTTTTCTCGCTGGCTTTGTCTTATAACCAACAAATTGCAAAAAATCAAGGAAAATGATTGATTGTGATGGATTATATGCGAGCATCCAACTTTGCAAGTGATGTGCAGAATATTCTGTCATTTTTTTCATCAAGTTTTACCTGTGTTCAATGAAGATAGGAAAAATGTTCTTAGTATGTAAAAAAATGGATTTAGAAGTCTCAAAAGCTGTTAAATATGCTCCGTGCACGTTCCATCATATCAAGAGTGAAGATAAGAGCACACTAAAATTATCATAAACCTTCAAACTGATATATTGAGTGGCATTTGCCATTGAGAACATACTTAAAAAGGGATTTCTAGTTGATAAGGATGTGATTGGATATAGATTGAACTAGTTTTTTATTGTTTTTTTTAACCATAGTTAATTTTGAAAAATGTGGTATAGTAGTTGTTAGTGGGTATATTAAAATAATATTTAAGATAAAATAAATAAAGTTGATTTGATGTAAAAGTATGAGAAAAATGATTGGAAGTGATGGTTAGTTAAAATTATGTGAGTGGATAAATAGTGAATTAAAGTTTTGATTGGGTTATTTAATTATATTGATAATATGGAGGATAGTGGGGTTGGGTTGGTTAAAGTTGAGTTAGATTTGAGTTTTGATTGATTATTTTACTAAAGAGTTTATATCCAATCACACCCTAAACAACTGGTTGCCACCAAATTTCCAAATATTTCACCAAAAAACTATAAGCGAAACAAGAATACCATGTAATCTACCAAACTCGGATGTGAATCTAAAAGATGCTACCAAACAATTCATTTGACTATGGATCACATTAGCATCTTCACTTCAAGAAGCCACTTACATTTGCATTCTAACTCCAAATATGTAGCCTGTTTGTATTTTACTATTTTATCATTCCTTGAATCTTTTCTTTTTTTTTTTTACTTTTCTTTCTGGTACATCTCCACTTTCTTCAAATGACCTGGCTATGGTCTAAGTTACTTGCAACCTTTTATTTAATTTATTGTGCCAACTTAATTGGAAATTTAGTTAAACAATCTCTATCTAATTTTTCTACAGCTTTCATTCACAAAACATAGAACAGAAACATTAAGTCACCTCCTGATGTATCCCCACTGATGAACACCAAGTTTTTTCATGCAAAATCTTAATGTTATTAACTAAGCATCAAGTTGGAGCTCCACCCTATGCAGCCATATATAAAACATCATAGAGTTCTTGTGTTTTATGGAAACCAAAAAAGAAGTACTACATTACAGAAAATGAAATTGAAGTCATAAAGATCACAATCAAATATTGACCGAAATCACTGCAAGTCTACACTAATCCTCGAGGTTCAGCTCCTCCTCAGCCAATTCCAACCATAAATTGTTTTGCCAAAGTGAGATATTATTTCGTAGGCCACACATAAAGCATCTCATGTGTTTTCCATCGGCCAATGCCATATTTTACCCTATGACTTGATAGGATAAATTGTAAACCAATTCCCCTCATGGAAGATGTGGAATATATAAAACTATCTTCACATAATCACACATTATAGATATATAGGTACATCCCACAGCAAGTTAATCAGGCTATTTTTTTCATATCTTCTAAGCACCATGAAACAACCTATAGTTAACATCTGATGACAAAGTGATAACATTACACAGTAAGATCGAACCTAAATTCCTAATTCCCATTTGTTTCAATCAACATACATGAAAACATGCTTAATTATGGAAATGCACAAAAAAAAAAAAATGGATTTATCATTGAGCATAAAGGTCACACCTTTACCATCCTCTGCAATCACAGACAGAACACTTCTCCGAAAAAGAGCTCGATTCTCAAATGCTCAACTGCAGTTGCTCCTTCTCAAATAATCCTCAATGCTCATCTCATCAGAACTCATCAAGTCCCTCCCTCTAACACAAGTAACCTCGAACACTTTCCGAAATTCGTCCCAAGATTTATCCACTCCCCAAAAAACAACCCCACGTCTTCTTTCATTTGCAAAACACACCCCCGATATCAACCTGAAAACATCCTCGTCGTCCACCGCCGCCTTCAAATCCGAGCCGCCCACCTCAACCCTACCATCCCTAAACGCGGGCCCACACTTCTGTTTCGCAAAACCGCCGCATTTCTCTTTCGCGGCTGAAAAACAAGCTTCCATTTCTCTCTCCTCGCATCTCTCTCTCTCAGTAAGGTCCTGTTTGGAGGAAATTCCCAAAATGGTTTTCCACCAGGGGGGTTTGCATTTGCTGGAGGCGGAGATGGAGCAACCTATTCGGGCCCCAGATTCGCATTGGGAGGTGATCTGGGCTTCGCATGCTTTGTACGCGGCGGCCCAGGCGCGTGGGCTTTTGAACGCGAGGAGGTACGGGCCGGAGGACAGGTCGTCGGATGGGCCGGCTTTAATGGGCCCGCGTAGAAGGGGGAGCGGACTAGGGAAGGGGACGACGGTTGCGGCGGCGGAATAGTCCTCGAGGTTTTCCGGTGGCGGAGACGGTGGAGAGGCGCTGCTCATCGGGATAAGCTGCGGGTCGTTATCGGACTATGACGGCGTGAACCTTTTTGCAGAATGTATGGCGAACTACGCTTATAGCTTTCTCTCTTAAAATCGTTTTTAAGTATATTAACGCTTTTGCTCAATTTTACCTTTTAAAATTAATCTAAACTAGTATAATGTGAACTAAAAAGTGAATTAAATATATACAATATTTATACATCTATATAAATGTATTTTCTAATTTTGAATATTTATTTTAAACTTACATTATTACCTTTGTATACAATAGCATAATTTTCATTGAACATATAATTTTAAAGTTTTCTTTCCTTTTCACTCATAACATTACAAAATCACAATGTATAGACTAGTTTTAGCATATGGATAAAACAACAATACAATGATAGGAAAAATGCTTAGAAATAACATTAATACAACTTTGTATATAAAACTAACCAAATTTTCCGTCGGATCGGAATTAAACTGGTCGAAATTTGATCACGTCTTTAACTCAAGCGTCTAGAACCTATAAAGCAAAACTCTGACGCTCAAGTTAGTAATCGACTTAGAGACTATTTTTATGAGTCGTCTCGTCCAAGTTACTCTGCGCACTAGGAAAAAGAATTAAATATATCTTATTTTCTAGGGAAACGACTCGGGATCTTCTTACCAAACATAAGATATGCTTGCCCATTATACTAAGATTCTCTGTGACACTTGTAGTTCGCTCTTGGATGTTTTCTCAAGTCCTTGTCTTCACTAAGTCAATACATGCCTTGTTCAATGAGCTCACGACCCGCACACTAGGTTGGGCCTTCAATCGCCTATGAGCTCCTTCAACAGGTCGTGGTCCTCCTACCACACATCCGAGCTCTATCATAACATCGTACTTCAGGATTGTGCTCGATGTGTGCAAAATTATTGGCTAGAGCAAATATATAAGATAGATGTGGGAAAATAGTTTATATTATTATTCACTCAAGCCCATAATATGAATGCACATACACCAACCTCTTTAACCCAAATAGCGTGCAGCCGTAGCACCTCGTACGCTCTTCGCAACTCTCTAATCAATAACACTGTACTTCAAAATCGTGCTCGCTCGTGAATATCACCATACTTCAGAATGTGTACAAAATGATTGACTATAAAAGATAATAGATAGATGTGGAAAAATGGTTTTGTATTATTATTCACTCAAACTCAAAATATAAATACATGATTACATATACACTCCACTCTACTTAATTGACTATTGTCCATATTTTGAGCTTAATTTTATATTTTAAAAGTTTCTAGCTGAAATATGTGCCTACTCGGTTATACTTGAGTCTAACATATTGATCATTCAATAATCGTTGAAGTGTGATGTAGAATTCTTATGCTCCACAAGTAGATTTAGTAATTTCACAATATATGCTACATAATTCGACTTATTAACACAACAAATTGAATTTGAACTGAAACCCATCCTTAGAAATACAATAAATACATAATATAAATAAAGCAAGAGGCTTGATTGTGCAAATACACCAAGTCACTAACAAGTAACTAGCCATGCTCACAAGCCTTAACATGCGGGTCATTGCCAAGTTACATGCTTCATTTGTGCTCCCATGCAATTTTGTTTTTTTCCAAAATTAGAATGAACAATTAATTATCTAGAATTATGATATAAATAGGTATATATATTTCTGAAAAAAAATTGGATTATATAGTGGGATTAAGCCAGCACGATTCTCACAAACTCCTCATAGCTAACGAGTCCATCACCGTCTCGATCTACGTCTCGTATCATTTGTTCAACTTCTTCATCTGTTGGTTTTTCTCCCAAGTTCATCATCACATTTTTCAGCTGCAAAAATAAAATAACAAAATGAGTATCTCAATTTAATGTTTTAACTAACGTGTATATACAGAAATCAAGGTAACAATGCTCAATACAAGAAAGAAAAAATGAAATATTAGTAAAGTATTTTGTCAAATTGTCTAACAACTAGTCAACCATACCCTTTCAATCATTAATATAGTTGCAAACACCAATGTTGTACATTAAACTATAAATATAAATAAAATATGACATTTCATATAATATGCGTTTAAAAAAAAATAGCAAACTAACATCGAATATATATACATACACATTTATATATATAATGGAAAATAAATAAATACTTGGCATAAAGTTATGTTAATCGGTCCATACACAAAATAATTTTGAATATATTGTAGAAAATGTATCGGTTTTGCTATGGAGCTAATAGTTAGCTCCACTAACCATCAAATAAACATATCATATTCTTTGATTACCTAAATAATACTAATATAATTTTATGAATATGGTAGATTTATTTGATGTATATAGAAGGTTGGCTCCACTATGGATTCAACTGTTGGCTCCATAGCAAAACCGGAAAACGTATTCGCCATTTTATTATTTAATAAACTTTTGTTGACTAAATCAATCCTGCAAGAAGGGATTGAGACCAACAGACGCGGAATATTTAGCTAAATCTCCAAAAATATAGACAGCACAATTTAATTTTCACTAGTGCGTGGCCCGTGCGATGCACGTGAAAATAATATTACGATTGTATTATAAATTAAATACATAAATAACATTAATCATGAGTTATCCATTGTTTTTAAATTAAACCGGGTTGGACACAGTCTGACCGGATGGACTGAGAACCAGTTTATAATCACTTGAGTTCACTTGAATAAAATATTTGCTCTCGAATACGTCAACATCAATCGGTTGGACTGGTAGGATCGATACGATTTTCTAAATAAATTTTGTTATATTTAAAATTATTTAAAATAAAATTACATATTTAAATAAAATAGAGATTTATAAATTATTTATCAATTAGTTTAAACATTTGAATTTATAAATTGTTTAGATATCTAAGTAACACATTTTATTTAAATTTATTATAAAAAGTATTATATATATATATATTAATATGTTTATAAATTAAAATCTGAACAAACCACAAATGATTTAATAAAATAGCTTGAACGTTTCGATGACGGACCAGTTCTGAAAACTTATATTTACTTTACATTAATAAATATTATAATAAACTATTATTTAATTCACATAAATATTAATAAAATGATGTATAAAATCATTAAACATGTTGTCATAAAAGTATTGTTAATACGATTATTTGAAATTTGGATTACATCACATTCACGTAATAAAATATTTTCAATATAAAATTTATATTTAGGTTCAATAATCGATTTGGTGTGGTTGAACTGATACATAACTTAGTCATCCAGGACCAACCAAGTTGTGTCAAGTTTTTTTACGTTTTTAAATATCGCCTAAAAGTAATTCAATCAACCTGGGCAGTACCCTAATTCAATCACTCGATTGATCCGAATTCCGAAAGAATTTTCTTATTTTTTTAAATATATTTAATTTTATGAAATAAAAATATTTTAGGATTCATATAATAAATGTCTACACCAAATGATAGTTTATTAAGATTATAAATTATATATCTAAAGATGAATTAATTATTTTTTACTTTATGCATATTAATAGAAAATAAACATAGTAATTTTTAAACAATTAAGATTAATTGATTGATTATGCAATTTAAACAAATTTTTAGCGTTTAGTATTTTTTTAAAGACACAAATATAAATACCGAGATTGTTTAAATAATATCGGATTTTTTAAATACCGGATTTCTTAAATAATAAAATGAACTAAAGTCCGAAATTTAAGGTAGCATTTGATGTTGCATGATTTTTAAAGAAAAAAATAAGAAAAATAATAAAACTTACTATTTATAGGCTGCATTAAATTTTGACCTATTTTTTGCTACTATTTTTGGTAAATGGTAATTCTTATTATATATATATATATAGATTATGATAACAGTAATATATAGTACTTGGATGTACTTGCACAATAAAAAAAATTGAAAAAAAAAATATATATATATATGAAGCCATGAAGGAATTCGAAGTGTTCTCACTTCAATCCCCGATATGAATCCATCTTGATCTCGATCAAACACCCTGAAAGCTTCTTTCACCTCATCTGCCACATTTTCCTGTCAAAATCCACCAATTTTTTCAATTATTTATGCCCAATTTTGTACCAACAAAAAAAATATATTTTTTAAAATTGACTAAACTAACAATATAGAATATAAATATTTAAATTCGTCTTAGCTTAATTCTTTTAATTTGCTTAGTTACCTTTGTTTTTCTTGTCATCACACTCAAAAACTCATCAAAATCTATTGTGCCATCTCCATCAGTATCAGCCTCATTCAGCATTTCTTGAATTTCTTCCCTTGTTGGATGTTCGTTCAATGATTGGATGACTGATGCAAGTTCTTCCATAGTAATAACCCCTTAAAAAAAAAATATTACAATTTTTTCACTATTAATTAGAATAATACTTAAGCTAATTAATCTCATAATCTATTGTACCTTTGTTTTTCTTTTGGTATTATAGGAAAAACTTACCATCACAATCTTTATCAATCAGGGTAAAAGCTTCATGGAACTCAGCAATCTGCTCTTCTGTCAAAGAACCTGCCATTTTTTCCCTAAATAATATTTAAATTAGATCTTATAATTGGGAACATATATATATATATATAGATGAAAAAACTATTGTATGTATGTGTCCTCAGAGATGAGGGGAGAAAACTACTTGTGAAGGCAGTACAATGGCTTGGTATTAAGGCCAATATTGGAGTTTATATATATTATATATTATATGTGGCCACATGAAATTTCATTTATTTATTTAGTTATTTTTGAGTAAAAAAGTTTGTAAAAGTCAAACATACTGGGTGGAAAATAGCATTCAGCATTAAAGACTTTAAAGTTCTAATTGAAAAAAAATGGTCTCCAAATTCAACGGTTGATTTGAATGGGTACATGGTGGTATATCGAGAGAAATACTTGACCCAAATGAAATAAGCTATTTGTGACTTGCTACACAATTTAAAAGCTCGCCCCTTATTTTGGGAGAAGAAAATTCTCAGTCATTAGGACTTATGACTTATTCTTTATTAATATTTTTATTCCATGTCTTATTCTTAAAGTTGAAGTTTACAATTGGATTAATACGAAAATCTCCCATTTAATATATGCTATCTTGCGAGATATAGTAATATTATTCCTTGAATCAAATATATTTGCTATTTGGTGCATATATTAGTGACAAATGTCTTATTTTATTATCCATGGACAAATGACAAGTGTTATATTATGACTTGTACAAACACATAATCACCACACTCATTACTCATACACAAAAAAAGTACAAATTAATTATGAAACATCTATTTTTTCTATTAGACAAGGAATCAATATTTTGAAAGTAAAAGGGCTTCAAAGAAACTTTTGATAACACATTGACCGAACCAGTGAACCATTGATCATATATCTTCACCATTTCAATAACCGATGACCAATTAGTGAACCATTTAACATATATCTTCACCAATTCAATAGCTGATGACCAATTCAAATGACTGATGATTGGCCGATTCTCAGAATCTCGGACCAAAAAATTTTCAAATCAACTAGGACCAAAACATTCTTGAAAATCGGTGCATTCAAACATTCGATTATGAGCTATGGACCACACAAATACGCAAACCACAAATTCTCAACAGCTAGAAGAACAATTTAGCACATCTATGTTCATTCTTGAACGGAAACTACAAGAAAACTCACCCATGGATACAGATACTGAGAACTTAATTTTATTGTTGTTGAAGAGAAATACAGTAGCAAAGCTTCAAAAGCCGATTAACAAAAACTAAACTTCGACAGATCCTAAATAGGTTGACCTTTTGGGACAATTTGATCCTTGAGCCACATGTAAATCGGAACTAAAACATAATAAGTTGCTGCCATGGCACCAAGCAAGAACCGCCCAAGAAATGCGAAAGGATTATTTACAGGTTGTGACACATCTTCTGCCTTAGGACCAAGCTACAAAAAAAGAGGGAAAAAGGATAACATAATACAAAAGGGAAAAAAAGGTAATCAATTTGTAACTTTCTGATATTCAGCCAAATAAATATCCATCAGATAAACAGAAACATACAAGAAGTAATCATATTCAACAAAAAATTATGCTTGTTTATAAATTATTTCACTCTTATTCAATTCATATGCTCAGGATCTAGCTCAACTTTAACTCAACCCTACTATCTTTAATATTATTCATATAATTAAATAATACAAACCAATCAGTCTTACATATCACATCAACTTTAATTCACTATTCATCCACTCACATAATTTTAACTACCTAGCATTTCCAATCATTTTCAATAATTTATCTCCTATTTTTACATCAAATCAATTTTAATCCTTTTATTTTAAATATTATTTTAATACATTCTTAAAACCTCACCAACAACTAACCATACTATTTTTTTTAAAATTAACTCTAGTTAACCAAAATAACTCATTTTGGACAAATTATTTAGTAAACAAGCGAGCCCGCCATCCATTAACATAAATATTACGAATTACTGAAAAGCTCTAGTCATATTTGCAACGTTTACTTCTTTCTGACCAAATCAAATGCAAAGATTTCAATTTTTTATCTCAACATAACAAGTAGATATAGAAGGAAACACTTATTTTTTTAATTTTTTTTTATTTTTTTCATTTTTCCTCCCATGAAAAGATATAGAGAAAATCGCTAACAGTTGACATATAGTCACAAACTTACCTGCAAAGGCGAGTCTCCAGATGCGAGCTTCACACCTGTTACAGAGCAGCCCATTATCAGACCATGCCTACGAACCCCACGGTACCATTTCGGGCCAATCCTTTTAAGTTGGACATCTTTAAATCCCGCCTTTGTAAACCACTCTATATACTCTTCTTCCTTGGGGAAAAGCATCCACACATCTGCAAAGAAACGAGACAACCAAAAGGTAGGATAAACGGGACCAATCAAACATGCTTTGCCACCGAGTCTCAGAACCCTGTAAGCTTCCCTAATTCCACGTTGTGGGTCCGGCCAGTACTCAATGCTGAAAACAGTTTTCAAGAAAAGAAAAACAAAAAAAGAAAATCAACAAGATTTGCCAGGAAAAAAAATCTCTCCAAAATCCCATATACAGCTCCTTGTGAAGATTGTTTAAATAGTTATGCACCTATATGAATATCCAAACAGGCTGTTAATGGCGAGTTTTTATCAGCTAGTTCACGAGCAGTGCCTTTATAGTTCAATGCACGCAACTCACAATGTCAAAACCAGCTCTATATTTTGAAATTCATATCGAGATAAAACTGGAATAATCTTGATAGCTCATTCAAGAACTAGGACAATAGGCAGCAACAACATCAAGGAAAAACAATCTGGGAATTCAAGTAATTCAGACAAAAATCAAACGAAACAGATTATGAGCAATTATAAAACAATAACAAGGCTGACTTAACGTTAGGCAACACTTCATACTTTTTCCAACATATATGCATACTTTCAAACTGAAATGTCATACTCTAAAAAACAGCATAAACAAATGTATGACATTTCCATAACATAACTATGCATTTTTCGTTACAAATGCATGAGGGGTCACCCCGCCTAACGGATAGGCCGCCTCACACAATAATTTGTAATAAAACAATACCCAGTGGTAAGATGCCAGAAACACAAACACACCCATAACTCAACCAACAACACAAAACCAATCTAAATACCCAATCAAAATCAACAACAAACAAGAGCACCCAGCACTTCATACCTCCCAGCCGAAACGTATCTATCCGCATAATCGGTCGGAAACGGAAGGTCCTCCGCATCACCCTCGATTATCCTGCACTCCTTCAGTGGCTCCTTCGCCTTCGCCTTGGCAAGCTGGTGAGGAGACTGGTCAAGAATCGTCACATTCTTCGCGTCCACGTGCTTCACAATCCCCAGCGTCGTGAAGCCCGTGCCGCCGCCGACGTCCACCACTGTCAAATTCCGGCTGCTCAAATCGGCCGGCTCGAGCGCCTCGTCCCTCATGTCCTCCGTCCAGTGCCCGGGGTTTATGACATGGTCGTACACGATGGAGAGGAAGCGGTAGAACCAGAAGGCCTCCTTCTTGTGCTGGATGAACCTCGGCTGGGAAGCCGGTCGGGAGACCGAGACGCTGCATCTGGGAACTAGGGTTTTGGATTTCAAAGCCCTGGTGGTAGAGATTTTGCCGGCGGATTTAGGGAAATGCCGGCCGGGAAAACCTAACCCGATTGGGGACGGCGCGATTCCGATCCCTCTGGTTAGGGTGAGGTTTTCAGCTCCGTTCAGCATTGCGGACGCCATTTTTTGTTGAACGAGGATTGATAGGAGACTTCGATGAATTCGAAGTTGCACAAAAATCACTGATGTTGGAAGCTGATGAGAGAGAGAGATCAGTGGGGATTGAGCAGCCAGAGGCTCAGCTGGTGTCAGTGTGATTGGTGGAAGTATTCTAGCCACATGAGACTCTCAACTGTAGAAATAAAAAGGAAAACATAAATAATAATAATAATAATAATAATAATAATAATAATAATAAAATAGTAACGAAAAAATAACAACACTGTTTGTAATTTTGTACTATCACAAATTAAATTGGGTGAAGACTAGTAAATTTTTTTGAGCAAAAAAGCATTTATGTGGTTTTTAGGAGTATGATTTGTGTTGTCATAAGACCAAAATTAACCTTGCTTAACATAAGCAAGAATGGTGTCCAGTTACTTCGATAAGTAACCTAATTTTATCAACTATATGATCAATAGGAGAATTTTGAACTAATGATACAAATAAACTATAAATTACTTATTTGAATAATAAATAAAAATAAAATTAAAGAGACCAAAAATAAATATAATACGAATACGGTGTGGTTGAATTGATTTTCATCCCTAAGTTGTTCCACTATTCATACATAAAATATCAACTCACAATTCATGCAATTGTCGTTGAATAAAAATTATATATTTTAATTTAGTCACACAAAATAAATTTTTCTACGAGACTATAACTAGTTAACTCCCAACGTCGTGACGAATTATCCTAACAATGGCATTATACACAAAAGATCGACAGTTCAATTAACAAATAACTAATACGTTAAATATTAACTAATTTAATTGTTTCCCTTAAGAGAGTAACACCTATATCCAATTAATTATTTATATTAGTTGCTTCTATGGAAATTGGAAAGATAGATGATTTTAAATCCGACTCAAATACCTATCAAGCAATAAGTCATACATATAAAATAACAGGTGGCCAATATATCAACTAAGCATGACAATCATACAAATATGAATGCGAGACAATTAATGTTGGAAATACAAAATTAAAATAAATACTAATTCCATCTCACATAGTAGGTCCGAGGTTTCGATCATCTTCAACCAAGACAATGAGAAATAAGCCGCACAAATCATTCATAAAAGAAAAAGATATTGAAAAATGAGAGAAGAGTGTTAGAGAGAGTACTCATCTCTTCTCATGCTCACAGTCTCTGCGTATCCAAACAATCTGATTTTTTCTCTTATTTGTTTTTCTCGCCCTAATTAGCACGCTCATTTCTGTTTGAAAGTACATATTTGTTCAAAAAAGATGAGATGAGTCATGTACAATCATATGGGTAAATTATGAACTTGGGTTATCTCTGCTAAACAAAAAATTGTTATTTGAGCCTAGTTATTTGCATATGCAATTCGTTTTTACCCATAAAAGCTTGAGTTAGAACAACTAATCGAATATGCTTATTAAACGAGTTCACGAAAAAATAATTTAATTCTTATTTTTTTATATTTTATGGACTTGAAATAAACAGCTTGTTCGTGAATAACTCGATTAAGATTTATGTTTATAAATGAGCCAAGCTGGACCTTACGTAAGTTTTATTATTGTTGATTACACACACTCGTAGCTTATAATGGATATATTTTTCTTTTCATTTAATAAACACCGTCTGGCTATTAGTCATATGGTGCGAAGGAATTAGCCGATTTCTTACTCGACATCATGCTTGGCCAGTAAATGAGTCGAGCCGAGCTCGAGCTCGAGCTCGAGTCCTTAACCAGCCGAGTCGAGCTCGGCTCGTTAAGTAAACGAGCTAGAAATAGAGCTCGAGCTCGACTCTGTTATCACTATTAACGAGTCAAGTTCGAGCTTTAACAAGCCAGTCTCAAACTTTAATGAGTCGAACTATAGAAAAATATATAAAAATTTTCTTTTCGAGCCGAGCTCGTCTAGTGAACTAAACGAGTTTGGGCTCGAGCTCGACTCGTTAAGGTCTCGAGCTCGATACGAACTCAAGCCTTAATGAGCTGAGCTCGTGCTGAGCAAAGCTAAGGTCGTTTAATTTAAGAGCACTAAATTCGTGCTCATCGTGGGATTGAACATTATCGTGATGGGCTGGATATGCCTGCTGATTGGGCTTCTATTGCGCTATTGCTTTCCAAGGCTCATTGAGCGTTGGGGATAAGGCCGTGCATAGGGATGATTTGTGGGCCGATAGGCAAAGGCTTGACAAGTCTTCGTGGATGAAGCCCATGAGGAGTTGACTCGGAGCCCAAAATTTATAAGAGAGACCCTTTGAATGGGCTTGAAGTGTTGCGATTAGAGAAATAATGGGCCTGGCTGAGAATACACGAAGGGAAAAAAAGAAGAAGCAAGATATATTCTATGCTGTACACTATCCATTTCATGCAAAATTCGATCTGTGATTACCTGTAAAATCTTGTGAAAGGTGTTTTTGGTATGAATACTTCAATGTACTAAGTCGAGAAATGATCAAGAAGACACTAATACGGTTAAGAATGTTATAAAAAATTCTTACGAATTTTAAGGTACTTTCCCTTAGATATAGTCAGATGAGAATGTATCTTGCAAATTATAATCTTGCGTAACCAGACAAGAGAATCAACTTGTAATTTACAAGATAATAGATGCATGGAGAGGCCTATCGGCTTGTCAAATAAACGAACTAGAAATCGAGTTCAAGTTTGGCTCGTTTATCACTATTAACAAGCCACGTTTGAGTCTTAACGAACTGATATCGAGTTTTAACGAGCCTAATTATAAAAAAATTATATAAAAATTATCTTTTCGAGCTTTAAATGAGCTCGAGCTACGCTCTTTAAGGCCTCAAGCTCGAGGCCGAACTCGAGCCTTAACGTGCTGAGCCGAGCCGAGTCAGACTCGTTTAATTTAGCAGCATTATGCATGGGCTATATTATTCAACCAAGACCACCAAGCCCTTAGGTATCGGAGTCAAGTTATACATGTTAACCTTGTGAAGAGCTGTTAAACTACTGCTCGTGAGTTCAGCTCGGCTCGATTTTTTAAGGCTCAAGTTCGTCTCAACTCGTTTATAAATTTCTAGGCATAAAACTTGTTTCGTTAACAAGTCAGACTCGACCTGGCTTGATAAGGTTCAAAAAAATAATTTTTATATAATTTTTTATAATTTGACTCGTTGAAGCTCAACATCATCTCGTTAAAACTCAAACTCGACTCGTTGATATTAATAAATGAGACGAGGTCGAACTTGATATCTAGCTCATTCTCTCACTACCAACCAAGCTAAGTTATAACCCTTCGAGTGACAAACCGTGCAATTTGAACGGTTCATCAAACTATTTTATAATGCCACGTCACCATCAAAATATTATTTTATTCAAAATTCATTTCACTATCATTGCTTTTGTGATTGAGGTGGATTTGGGCCTAAAAGATAGTCATGTTGGGCCTTAAATATTTTATAAAGAACCATATATTATGTTGATATGGTACAGCGGCCCATTCTAGTTTTACTAATGAAACATGTGATTTGGGCGACTTTTCCAAGACTAATGGTAATAGGTAATGGGTACTCAATACATTTCTTGAAAGATGAAAACTATATAAGGACAAAAAGAATGTGAACCTATATATAGAAGATATGATGGCCATTTAATTTAATTTAATCTCTATACTTAACAGTTAATTAACAATTAACTATAAAATTATTTGTCTCGTGTCGTCCCCAAAATTTAGGGATAAATTATCTTGTGCAACATGGCCTACAATGATGTCACTGGGCTCCCTTTTAAGCACGGAAAAATGAGGATTTAATTAAAAATTGGTATTGTTCCTTAAACTAGAAGTGATTAAACAAAGCTTATTTCTTGATAGACGTTATGAGTTTTGCCTAGGGCTCGTTTTTATATATGGACCAAATCAATTTTCATGGAAATCTACAAATTTGCTACTTGCAGTTATGTTATATTTTTACCATGTTTGTATGAATACTCAAAAGGGTAAGTTGAATACTTAAATTTCACTTCTTGAATGCATAGAGTTTGAGCTTTGACGAATCTAAAGTAAATGGTTATGGATAAGTTTTCTACTTGTCCATAAAATTTCTCCTAATTTTAAAACTCCAAAACTAAAGCAATACATCATCATCCAAATGAATCCAATTATTT
>BKCP01000001.1:4066009-4080930 GCA_008636005.1 Striga asiatica
AATCTCCAAATTTGTTACCTTAAGAATCTCCAATTTTTATGGGATATCTCATAAAATTTGATTCCTAAAGAAAATAAGTTATTTCAATCAAATAATTCATATATTATTTCAATTAAAGAATATAAACCACCAAAAAATAGAGAGGATGTTAGGATTTAGGTCATAAAATAATGTAATTTATTATTATCTAAGAAAACCAATCAATATATTTACACACAAAATTTATAAATATAAATAATTTATGGAGAATTGGAGTTTATCAATATTTAGTATAATATCCATTATTCTCGGAACAATTTGTTGTTTGATTTGCAATATTAATTTGAATGGAAAAAAATCCATAATTGTTGGGATATCTCAATTCAAAATTTCAATTTTTGCCATAAAAATCTCCAAATTTGTTACCTATAAAAATGAGATTCGTATTTATGAAATGAATTAAATTTGGCATAAAAATCTCCAAATTTGTTACCTTAAGAATCTCAAATTTTTTTGGGATATCTCACTTAAATTTATTTCCTATAGAAAATAAGTTGTTTTAATCAAATAAGTCAAATATTATTTCAATTAAAGAATTTAAACCACCAAAAAATAGAAAAGAAGTTAGGATTTAGGTCCTATAATAATGTAATTTAGTATTATTTAGGAAAAAAAATCAATATATTTACACACAAAATTCATAAATATAAATAATTTTTAGAGGATTGGAGTTTATCAATATTTAATACAACATCCATTATTCTCGGAACAATATTTTGTTTGATTTGATAATTTGAATGGAAAAAATTTTTCGTAATTGTTGTGATATCTCAATTCAAAATTTCAATTTTTTGGCATAAGAATCTCCAAATTTGTTACCAATAAAAATGAGATTCGTATTTTTTAAATGAATTAAATTTTGGCATAAGAATCTCCAAATTTGTTACCTTAAGAATCTCCACATTTTTTGGGATATCTCCCTTAAATTTGATTTCTAAAGATTCACATGTGCTTTTTTCAAAATTTCTACTAATAGTAAGTCAACACTTTATTTTTAAAGTCAAAGTTACTATTTTTGTATTTTTCCAACAACCTCTTTATATTACTATAGATATTATTTATATAATTAAATATTATAAACCAATCATTCTTACATATCACATCAACTTTAATTCACTATTCATCCACTCACACAATTTTAACTACCTATCATTTCCAATCATTTCCAATCATTTATATCCTACTTTTACATCAAATCATTAATAATCATTTCCAATCATTTATATCCCACTAACAATTAACCATACTACCTTTTTCAAAATTAACTCTAGTTAACTAAAATAACTCATTTTGAATGAAATATTTCATAAACAAGCACGCCCTAACCTTTTTGTATTATTATCTTTTGGTGGTGTTGGATTTCTCTCTGTCAAGAGCATGTGTGATATTGCGCGCGCACATCATGGGCTGTGTGTCATGTGATTTCTTTATTGAATTGCTTAAATTTATACACAATTTTGCTCCATGAGAGGGAAAAGGGAAAAGCAATTGCGCGAAAAGGACATGAGTTTTAGGACTAAAATCATAGTTTAATTTGTTTGATTTAAGGTTTAGTTAGCAGATGAAAATGATGGTCAGGCAGGGTTTGGTTTGGTCCCACCATTCGTCAAGTCTTAAGATTACAATTTACTTAAGATTCATTAAGGGAGGTTGAATGATTTTAATGGAGGAAAGAAAAAAGAGAGATTTTTTTTTTTTTTAATTATATTACAATGTATGTTTTAAGATTTGAATATAGTCGAATATTATTATATCTACTATATTATTCAAGCAAAGTGAATAATACAACATTGCATTACCATAATGAAAAATGTCAAGGTGAAGTAGGAGTTTAGAAGACGTGAAACAACGGGTCCATATGTCGTTTATCTTGTTTGGTCCGTACGGTTATGTTGTTATGTAATGAAAAAATAATGTGATTGCAATGGTTCAAAACAAAATGGGGGAAAAAATAAAGTTCAAATAATCCATTATACCGCTTATAATTTCGTAAATGAAGAGTATATATTGTTCGATGTTGCGACTTATGACAACAAATTGTATAATTTCATAGTCTAGGTTATTTTTAAATCTTTTGTCTGTCAACAAGTTAGATGGGATATCTTGTTATAAGAGTGTGATTTGAAACGCGCTATCTACCTATTTAATTTAGTAAATCTAATTAATAGTTGACAACTCTTAAGTATTTCTTGAGTTTAAACTTGATAGTTTACGGCAAAAAAATTAAAAAATACAATAAAATTATTGAAAAATGCTACATTACCAACTTAGTGTACAACTAGGTTGACAACACAAGTGAAAACGTTTATTTGTGTATTTTTTTATTTTTATTTTTTTGAATGTTTTTACTTGTGTTGTCAACCTAGTTGTATACTAGATTGACAATATAATATTACTTAAAATTATTTGATGAATTGGCTGATAAATCATTGAATTAATATACGTTTTTGAATCGTTGCGTATATAAGCATCTTAGAGAAGTTCAAAATTTTTAAAAATGATATCACTCAATCAAATTAAACTTATTTGCTGAATACAAAAGAAAAAAAAATTATAAATTAACTAAATAAAATATAACTTAGCTTATGTTGTTTTCCAAATATAATATTGTTTGTTTGATTCTATGAAATAAAGATATAATTTTAATATTTGGATTAATAAATACACAAAAATGAAAAGTTGAATAATTATCAAACTGCAACAACAAATTTATAGAGGTAGAAAAAAAATATTTTGCTTAGGAATATAATTTATAGTACTTGTACCATAACGTGCATCGAGTCCAAGCAATTGCACAGAGCACAGAAAATTATATATATATCAACCAGGAATTATGAAAAAATAAGAATTGATTTCAAAGTTGAATTTTTCCAAAAGCAGGTGGCTCTGAAAATCATAAAGGGTCAGATTAGATATGTTGATGAGGTTTGACTATAATCATCAAATGGCAGCTTGCACTGTGATCTTGTGATGATTGATATTCTCGTAGGCCGGAATCTTATGAGTATCTGACTACAGTATCGTACTAAATTCACCTACTTCATAAATCTTTTTTTTTTTTTTTTTTTTTTATTTTTTTTTTAAAAAAAAAAAAATTTTTAACACCCTTTTAACATGTTGCTCTAATTTTTTTCTTATTTTCTTTAGTTTCTTTTTATAATAATCTAGCACCAAACACGTCCACGATTGTCGATTTAGACTATAAATAAGTTAAATCGAGTTCGAGCTTGTGGTATTTGAGCTTGTGGTATTTCTAGATTCGACTCATTAACTAAACAAGTTGTTAATCGAGTTCGGGTCATTTATCAATATGAATTAGTCAAATTATAAAAAGAATGTATAAAACTTTTTATATTTGAGCATGTTTAATAACCCATGTAATATGGGGGGAACTGGAAAAACTATACCAATTAAGGATTTTCATAATAAAACCAGTGGATTCATACTCAAAAAAATCACATGCGTTAATTAAAATCAACTTAATATTATGAATTCACTCATATCAGACATCTCAATAATTGTTATAAAAAAAATGATCATATACGAATTATACGTTATTTTTTTTTATAATTAAAAAATTTTACTAGCTTAAAATATTCTTATCATTTAAACTCCATCTTGTCATATAATTTCGACCATATCGTTTAAATATTACTATCATTAAATTGATTAGAAACTTACATTGACAGAAAAAATAAATTGTCCTGCTCCACACCAATCTTTTCAATTGAATGCAAATTCATACTTATTAAATTCTTCTGAATATGCAATCAATTATAAATTTGTTTGCAGAGTCGTACTCCAGAACTTGGCTAGTGTCCAACATGTCCTCACAATTCACATATAACCCTGACTAAACAGTAATAAATACATAAATGACTAAACAGAATAAATAAATATACATATATAAATGAACAAGAAATTGAAATAATTATTACTAGTACATTATGATTATACTTTGTACAGCCAGACATGATTAAGATAGTGTTCTGAGATAGAAATATTGGACCTACATTAATTATCAAGTTGTTGCAAAGACTGAAAAAACCCATGGGCTACCATGTGAAAGAGTGAAAGAAAAACAAAAAGAGAAGATGGGCTCTTAAAAATGGTGAGGAGAAAAATCAATAGTATGTTAATATGTTTTACTATAAAAAAAATTACGTGTTTAATTGTTAGCTGCCTAACAGCAGCCTGGTATTTATTAAGAGAGCATACAAATTATAAAGTAGGGTCTGTTATTGTTTGGACCTTGTAAATTTATGGTATTCCCGGTTTAATTGGGAATGAAACTTTAATTCCCATCCATTCGGGGTGTTTTTTATTATTTTTTTTGAAAAAAAAAAGTCTTCCAACCCATATTCTTTGGTGACATAACTGATACATACCTAAGAAGGCCAAAACAAGGTGTTGGAGGTGAACCAGCGGGAAGTTAGATCCGTAATGTCGGGATAATTTGGAACCAAAGTCTAATTTGAATATAAATGTGTAAGATTAATTGACTTTACAAAGTCTTTGTTGTACCCAAATTATTCAATCTTGTATGAAGTACATGTTTTTTAGTTGTCTTAAAATTTTTAGCATATATATGATTTTGTTTCTTTATATTGAGCTTATTTGACCTTATTAGCGGGTAACGAAATATGTATAGGTGATTTAAAATAGTTGATAACAGATAACATATTAAATTAGTGATATTGACTAGCGGATTGAATTAGTTAGTTATATAGAATATATAACTAATATTGTAATCATCTATATGTCATAAAGCTCATCTTGTGAGATTTTATAAAAGTTTATTTCAAACCATTATTAACCAAACAATAATATTACAAGATTTGACTGGTCAAATCTCTAAACTTACTTTCAAAACTCTAATTTAGGCTCAAACAAGCTTTGATTTCCATTAGACCATTATACTTTCCGTGGAGAATTATGCTACCAAAATAAAGGGGAGTAATTATATCTTGAAGTTTACAAGATTTGACTGGTCAAATCTCTAAACTTACTTTCAAAACTCTAATTTGGGCTCAAATAAGATTTGACTGGTTTATTCCTCCCTTTCCTTTTCTAGTGGGTTTAGAGAGTCTAAACCTAGGTCTGGGGATAGCCCTAATGTGGGAGATAAATTTATCAAGGAAGGGAATGCTAAACCTGAGGTGAATGTCAGTGAGGTGGGTCCTAAGTCTATAGAAGCTTCAAATCAAAATGTTGAAAATGTTGAGGCTGAGTCTCTGGATAGGAATCTTACCAGTTTAATTGTGTACAAACAGGTAGAGGAAAGTCCAAAGATTATAGCTTCTGTCTTTGATACTGGGAGAAGCAAGTGTCCCTTCTTGTTATTCAACCTGACACTGAGTTGGTTGAGGTTAATATCAAGACTGTGAAAGGGTCTGTGGGGTCATCAAAACCTCTTAGGAATTTTAAAAGAAAAACTAGAGGGGTTGTAAAATCACCTTCTGAGGTGGATATGCAGGTTGATGTGAGAGAGGTCTCTGTTAAAGAGACTGAGAGAAATGTGTGTGCTAAAAGAAATTTAGAGGTGAGTGTTGATTATGTTGATGAGTCTGAGGGTGTTGCTAAAAGATTGAGAGGGTCAGGGAAAGATAAAGCTGTTATGGTGGAGGACGCCAACCGGAAATGGCCGCACCAGTGTCAATGAAAGTATGTGTGTGGAATTGTAGAGGAATGGGGGGACCCTCTACAATTTCCCAAATCAAAGAGATCTTAAGATCTCACCTCTCAGATTTTCTATTCCTTTCAGAAACAAAAAAAAAAAAAAAAAAAAAAAAGTCTAGTTTTATTAATTCTGTTTTTAGTAAGCTTAAATTATATGAAAGATGGGTTTGTGTAGACCCAGTAGGTATCAGAGGTGGTCTTTTCTTTTATTGGTCTAGTAAAGTAGAGATTATTGGTTTATCTGTTTGTGATTTTTGTGTTGAAGTTCAATTTAAATATGATGGGAAGTCTGAGATTCAATGGGCAATTTTTATATATGCTAATACTGATACTTACTTCAGGACTATGCAATGAAATGCTCTGCTGAATCTTAGACAGAGATGGGGGGATCTTTGGATTATGGGAGGAGATTTTAATGATCTTCTCTCAAATTAGGAGAAGAGTGGTGGGCAGATTAGGGTTGAGTCTTCTTTTGATAACTTTAGGAATTTTGTGAACTGTCTTCATGGGGTGGAACCAAGCTGGATTGGGCATCCATTCACTTGGTCAAACCTTAGGTGTGGTTCTGCTTTTGTTGAAGAGATGTTAGATAGGTTATTCCTATCCCCTCTCTGGTTTGCCAAGTCTCCAAACTACTTAGTGAAGCATTTTCCTTTATCTGCTTCTGATCATGGTATGTTGATTTTGGAAAGTAACCCTATGGTGGATAGGGGGAAGAAAAGATTCTATTTTGATTTCAGGTGGCCTAAAATGGAAGGTTTTGAGGAGGTGGTGAGAGATACCTGAAATGATAGGGTTAATGACCAGCTCTGCTCCGCTTTCAGCATAGGATTAGGAATGTTAGATTGTCACTGATTAAATGGAATGCTAAGAATCAGAATAACTCAGCAAAGAGAATCCAGGAAAGCAAAGCTAAAATTGTTGTGCTGAGCCAACAAGGAGGTAATAGGGATTGAGAGGCATGGAATAAGGAAAAGCAGTTGTTGGATGTTGCTTATAAGGAGGAGGAAGAATTTTAGAGGGTCAAGTCCAGAGCTTTGTGGTTAAAGGGTGGTGATAGAAACACAAAGTACTTTCAAGCAAGTGTTAACCAGAGGAGGCACATGAATACTTTGGAAAATCTGGTGAATGCCAGAGGACAGAGGTGCCAAAATACTTGAGAAATCCTTGATGAAGTGCAAAATTATTTTGACAGTATCTTTAAAACATCTGATCCTGATATTGAAGGGTGTAATTTACAAGGTATTCCTGTCTCCATCTCTGTGGACATGAATGCACAGTTGATAAAACCAGTGGAGGAGGAGGGAATCAAGACAGCCCTTACGGATATGGACCCTAATAAAGCACCAGGAGCAGACAGTATGTCCCCTTCTTTCTTTCAAAACTCTTGGGATATTGTGAAACAACACCTTTGTCTGGCTGTCTCTAATTTTTTCCACTCTGGTGGGATGCCTAGGGCTGTTAATCATACAGTTATTTCTCTCATTCATAAAAAGACACCTGCCTCTTATATCTCTTATTTTAGGCCCATTAGCCTATGTTCTGTCACTTATAGAATAATTGCCAAGATTATTGCAAATAGATTGAAAATTCTTTGTCCTTTTGTATTTCACCTTCTCAGTCTGTATTCATTCCAGGCAGACAGATCCTTGATAATGTAATTGTTGTTGATGAATGCATTCATTTCCTCAATAGTAAAATGAAAGGCAAGGATAAATATATGTCAGTTAAATTGGATATGGCTAAGGCCTATGACAGAATAGAGTGGCTTTTTCTTGCTGGGGTGTGTAGATAAATGGGTTTTTGTGATAGATTTGTGGCATGGATCCTTGCTTGTCTTAGTTCCACTTTTTTTTTCTTTTAATATCCATGGTCAAGTGCTTGGTTCAGTTATTCCTTCTAGAGGTCTTAGACAGGGTGATCCTCTGTCACCCTATCTTTTCATTATATTGTCTGAAGTCTAACCTCCTCAAGCAGGCTAGTATGAATGGTCAATTAATGGGTTTAAAAATCAGTAAGTTTGCACCAGTGTTAACTCATTTATTCTTTGCTGATGATGCTATATTATTCTGTAAAGCATCTGTGGGTCAAGCCTCTGTGTTGATGAATGTGTTGAAGGATTATGGTGAAGCCTCTGGCCAAGCTGTAAACCTTCTCAAATCTTCTGTCTTTTTCTCTCACAATACTGCTTCAAGTCTTAAAAAAGATATTTTTGATGGTTTTCATGGTATTGCCTGTGTGTCATCCTCTAAGTACTTAGGGTTGCCTCTTGGCATTGGAAAATCTAAGAGAGAGACATTTAGATTTGTTGTAGAAAAAGTAAAATAAAGAGTGGCTAGTAGGAAGAATGGTTTTTTGAGTGATGCTGGTAAGGCAATTCTGATTCAGATTGTTCTTAATGCACTTCCTGTGTATGTTATGGCATGCTTTAAACTCGCAATATCTATTTGTACTGACATATGCAGAGAAGTGGCAGGATTTCGGTGGAGTAAAAATTGGGAGGGTAAACAGAGAATTCATTGGGCCTCTTGGGAAAATTTGTCAAAGGAGAGAGGGGTAGGTGGTCTAGGTTTTATGAACTTGGTGTCTTTTAATGAAGCCCTGATATCCAAACAGTTGTGGAGAATTCTTACTCACCCTAACCTTCCAGTGTCCAAAGTGTTGAGAGGTAAATACTTGCATGAGTCAAATATGTTTGAGGTAAACACGAGAAGTACTAACTCTTAGCTTTGGAAGAGTTGGTTGAGTGTTAGAGATGTGTTTAGGGGGGGAGTGAGGGTTCAAATTGATGATGGCACCACTGTGTCAATCTGGAAGTCCCCTTGGGGTTCCTAGAATCCCAGGCTTTACCCCTAAATGTGTTTTTGATAGGGACAGAACTAAGTTGTCTAAAGTGACTGATTTGATGTTGGTAAATGGCAAGGGGTGGGATACAAAGCTTGTGAATCAAACCTTTGATCCTTTCACAGACTCTGAAATCCTAAAAATCCATCTTAGCCAATTCAGGAAAGTAGATAGGTTTGTGTGGGCCTTTGATAAGAAGGGGATTTTTTCAGTCAAATTTGCCTATGCAAATTTTAGAACTCAAGTTGCAGGAAACCATCTTCAGGCTTCTACTAGTACTGCAGACACCTCAGCAATGAGGATGTGGGAAGTGACATGGAAGCTGCCTGTCCAACCAAAGGTTAAAATTTTTATGTGGAGACTTTATAAAGGGCTTTCTCAGCACCAAGGACAATCTTAGGAAAAAAAGGTATCTTTGATGACCAAATCTGCTTACTGTGTGGAGAGGTGCCTGAGACAATAAACTATCTATTCTGTCAATGCCCTCAGAGTGCATTATGCTGGAAATTGATTGGTGTGGAGTGAGAGGCTTTTAGGGATGAAAACTTCATGTTCAATGAGTGGTGGGAGGAGGGGGTGTGCAATGGTAAGAAGCTCCAAAGATTAAGGAGAGACTGTCTCTCTCGGTTTGTTTGTTTTGCAGATTGTGGAAGGCTAGGAACAACCTAGTATTCAGAGGAAAAGCATTTTATGGAGAAGGCAGTTGTGACAGGGGCCAAAAGAGACTGGCTCGAGTTATCTGATATGGATAGCAACTGTCAAGTTGTGAGGTTTGAGCAGAGAACCTCTCTTGATATTGCTGCTGAAGAAGAATTTTTCCCGAGGGTAGGACTTGTTGATATACAAGTCAGTGCCCTAACTTCCTCATATGGCAAAACAAGAGTTGGACTTGTAGCAAAACTGAATAATGAGGTGATCATGGATGATAAAGAAAGCTGGAGTTGGGCTAGCAGTAACTGGGAAGCAAATTTGCTTGCTGTCAGATGGGCACTTGATACTGCAAAGAAGAATGGCTGGGAGACAGTGAAGTGCTCTGTGGACTCAAAGAAACTTGTTGCTGCTTTAAACTCAGGTTCTCTTTTATCTGATGTGGATTTGGCTAGTACTCTGCTGGTAGAAGACATCTTTACTCTTATTAGGTGGTGTTCGTATTGTAAATTTAATGTAATAGCTGATTATGATCCTTGTATTAATTTAGCCATGTTGGTTTTGAAAGGGGTACAATGTGTGCAATCCCCAAATTTCTCCCCTATATGATGTATTTGGGTAGGGAGTAGTTGTGTTCAGTTGAACAACCTATTGTAATTTCTTTGAGTTATAATATATCTATTTTTCGACTGGAAAAAAAAAAATTATATCTTGAAGCTGCAAGTAGTAATTTTATGCAAAGATGTAATATTTTAAGTCTCTAGTAAAACATGACAATTTGTTACATGTTAATTAACCATATTTCTTTAAAAAAAAAAAATTACAAAACAATTACATAAGTAACTGTACTTCCTTGTATCTGCTAAACCTACCTAGCATGAAAATGGCACAGCATGCCTGGACATGATGAAGCCAAACCTAAGGTTTTGGGGGTCCAACCAATAATTGTCATCAAAACAGGGCACAAAGTTTTAATAATAATAATAATAATAATAATAATAATCTATGTAGGCTTTAGTATTTATGGATGGTGCTCTGGCATTGGCACATGCCCTCTGGCAATGTACCTTCTTTTGTTCACTATCAATGATGTTACGTATCTATTTCTTAGGAGCATTGGAAAAAGATNAGACACCTTATTGTGAGGACATAGTGCATGTAAAGCTTAAAATTTAAATTACTTTGTTTTGGCAAATGATGGTTAAATAAGTTGTGAAAATTAATAATTGTCATGCAAGAATTAAAATCATGAATGTATAAATCGGGCTGGACCGTTGTCGGACCAGGAACTGGTCAATTGACCCATCCAATCATTCTAGAAAATCATTTGCCAAAACATCGATCAATAACTAGTCTTTGACGGGTCTAACCATCAAAATTGGTTGCAAGTGATAAAATATCGACAGGTGAGATCGGTTTTATTTTTATTTTTTTTTTCTTATGAATTTTCATAAATACAAGTGTTTCGCATTATTTTTAAATATATTTCAATATATGTAATATTAATTAGCTTAGACATTTTCAAGTTTTATAAATTATCTAAATATTTAATAGCTGATGTTTTTACATATGTAAATTATTATTTAGAATATTATATAATATTTAAAAAATATTAAGAAATGTTGATTCAATCGTAGATCCAACAAGTAAATCATTGAACTATAGTTTTACATGTTTGTTGACTTGTTCGATTTTGTAAACCTTAATTAAAAACTGTTGATTATTCGTAATTAGGCTCTTATGAACCCTTCACTTAGGCTTTTTTTTTTATCCTTGTAATTTCAACAATATATAAATACACTTTCATTTAAAATGTATGACAAATTGTGTTGTGAAACAATTTGTGTGAAAAAATAAAGGGGAGTAATTGCTATATTATATATAGTGAAACTTTTTGACCCATTCAAATACAAACACTGTTAAAATATCAATTTCACCGAGTAAATCCCCTTATAAGAAAGAAAGGTCAGTTTCATATACTTTATGAGAATATCTGCCACAAGCCCACGAGATAAAACTTTCTTGTTTTCTCCTCCTATGACAAAAATGTAAATAAATTAAAATATAAAGATTGAATTATAAAGTGAAACATTGTGAATTTCACCTTAGCTCTTGCTTACATAAAAATGGCATTATTGTTTTATAGGGTTAAGAAAACTCAACGTGAAGTAGCAAAAAAATGGAGTTTTTGAGGGGTGGAATCTTTTTTCAGTATTTCTTTTTGTCTTTGATAGGCTAAAAAACTAAAGTGATTTAGATATTTTGCCAAAATGAGATGAACACAAAGTGATATTTGGTTTGTGAATTTTTTCCCTTTTCATCTGATGAGTGTTGTTTGTTTTCTATTTTTGATTATCCTCGATTTANGTATAAATAGCATTGGACCAGGCCGGCTCTAAGGGAGCCCAAATAATTAGGTGTGTCTTGGCACACCTTGTTATGCCAAGGCTTTTGTAAAATACACTCCCTAAAAAAAACTCGTGAGGTAAATTTTTTTTCTTTTAAATGGGATATGTGTCCCATTTCTATTGGATAATGAATTTTATATATCATATTATATAAATTAAATTATCATTCATATTTTATATTAAAAAATAAAAATAAAAATACCAAAATTCATAATTTTTCATTCTCTACAAATAGAGACCACATTTGATAAGTTTTAGAATACAATTAATTTATCACTTTTCAGTTTTCACAATTAATTTATTTTGTTGGAAGATGAAGACGCAGATCCATAATAAGATGAACATGTTATAGAATAAGATGAACATGTTATATAGTAAGATGTTATAGTAAGATAAACATGTTACATAGTAAGATGAACATGCTACATAGTAAGATAAACATGTTACATAGTAAGATGAACATGCTACATAGTAAGATGAACATGTTATAGAATAAGATGAACATGTTACATATTTACACAATAAGATGAACATGTTATAAAATAAGATGAATATGTTACAAAATGAGATGAACATGTTACTTAGTAAGGTGAACATGTTATAGAATAAGATGAACATGTTACATAGTAAGATGAATATGTTATAGAATAAGATGAACATGTTACATAGTAAGATGAATATGTTATAGAATAAGATGAACATGTTACATATTTACACAATAAGATGAACATGTTATAAATTAAGATGAATATGTTACAAAATGAGAAGAACATGTTATAACATAAAATGAACATGTTCGTAGCATGTTCATCTTATTTGATAACATATTCATCTTATTATGTAACATGTTCATCATATGTCAGTATAATAAATTGATTACGAAAAAAAAAATTAATTATGTGAAAAAAAACCTATCAAATGTGGTCTCTATTTATAGACAATGAAAATTTATGAATTTTGGTATATTTATTTTTTTATTTTAATATAAATCATTAATGATATTTTAATATATCTAATATGTCTCATTTTCAATTAAAAAAAAAAGGGAAAGTGACATGTGTACTACACTCTCTCATTTTTTTTGGTTTTTGGGAGTGATTAGGCGCGTGCATAATTGCCTTGGCACACCTAGCAAGGTAAAGGTGCCTCAAATTTTTAGGGGCCTCAATTTTTTATTTTTTTTTTAATGTTTTATGTATTTGTAAACGGTTTTGTTTATTTACACAAATAAAGGGGTTAATGATTAAATATGAATTTAGCCCATTACACAAATGAAGAGGCTAATTAATGAAGGAGCTAATAGCAAAATATATATTTTGTGTAGGAATTTGAGACCCTAAATATTTCATTTGTTTTCTTATGATGTTCGGTCAGAACAAGTTGTGTAAAAATAAATATTCTTTTTTGTAATATGATTTTTTATTTTCTTCTCCTTGTTGTCTTCGTGACTACTTGAATGCAATTTATAATTTATTAAATTTAAAATTTTTCTAAGGTCTAGAAAAACATGAAAAATTATTTTTTTTTTCAATTATTTATTTATTTAATAGTCTTGTTTAATTAGATTTTTTTTCTTGTATGATTCTATCTACAAATAGCCCTACCACGTAAGTTGAAAGCGGGAAATTTGAAAAGGTAAAATCTGTCTAGGGCTTCCAAATTTATGGAAACGTCTGATTTTTTTTTTTTAATTTAAGAAAAATGAGTAATAAGATCACAATTCTGAGTTGTACGTGAATTGCGCTTTTTCCAAGATTTAGAGAAGCGTGTTTGGCCTTTTGTACCTTGAAAAGAATACTCCCCAACTTTATCACAACAAATTTTAGACTTGTTTAGTAGAGTCATCTAAAATAAATTATAAATGAATTATGCAGTCATAACTCAAAATATAACGTAATTTAGAAATCAATACAAAAATAAATTACCAATCAAACCATTTATAAATGCTAACGTTAGTATATTTAAAATTAAAAAAATCATACATATATAATTTGCAGAGGAATGACGTAATTTTCTCACTATTCAAGACTTTGGATGTGCCTTCATGCAAATGAAGAAACATGGACCGGTTGACCCATGTAATTTGGTCCAAATAAGGCAAAATATTGAGGCCCAATAAATATGGAGTTTTAGCCTTTTAGGTGAACCTACCCATACACCCAAACTTACTAAATATGTATAAATATTTGAGAAATTTTTATCTCTCCTACGGAGAATATTACAACAATATCACATTCATTAAATAAATTATTTTATTATTTACCTAAATAATAAAACAAACTAACATTTAATATGACCTAACAATCTCGAATCAAATGCAACGAAGAGTAAATCTAATTTGCCAGATTGATTTACCAATGAACTTAGCTGATTATTTGCTCGCAATATAGTGATTATTGATTTTGGTAATAATATAATAATGAAAATAATAGACGTGTGATGTATATTTTCATAACTCAATTTGTAAACCTTGTACCATGACTGACATGAGAATCTCACTAATGATTACCTTTGCAGGGTCAATTTGAATGACTCAAATTCCAAAATAATTAATTTACATATCTACCATCCTTTATTAAATATAGTATTTTTAAAAAAATACAAACATCTTAAAAAAAATATTTTTTACATAAATAATGCAGTTTTATTGTAAATTTACAAACTTTTTATTCCTTCAAATTAAATTCAGTTTAATTGTGGTTTATTATAGGTTTACGTTATCAACTCTCATGATAATTCATTTTTTTTTTTTTGTTAATATACTGAATATGAACTATTAATAAACATCTATTAAACAATTGAATCTTTCACAAATATAAATAAATCAAACATCTGGAAAACATTTATCCAAATAGTAAACATCATCAACCATACATATACAGAATATAAAACATAATAAAACCAAAGCTAAGAAAAAATATCATTATACCATAATCATACCATCAATAAATATTAATTAAATTCGTTTTCGTTGGATTTCGCCATGAAAACAAAAGTCAGTGGATGAAAGGATGAGAGATGAGGATTTGTTTTGCATTTTCATACACGAAGTTTAGTTTTTGCATCGTGAGAGATATTCAATTCTACAATCGGATTTAGATTTTAAAAGATTTAATTTAGGGTTAGTTTTCGAAGAATGTTAATATAATTAAAAATAAAAGTTAGATTTAGTTTATGTGTAAATAAAAACAATCTTAGTGGTCGGTGAGGTAATTTTATCAGAAATAACTTTTCTGATAGAAGCCCATGTGTTTCAGAAGATTTGGGCGCAGCTACAAACAATAATGGGCCGAATGAAAAAAA
>BKCP01000001.1:4098186-4121895 GCA_008636005.1 Striga asiatica
AAATTTACATGAGGAATTAGACGGCACAAGAAGCACGAACTGCGAAGGAGACGAGAAGCGAAGATCGAAATTCAAAGTATGAGACTCCTAAACTTTGCGTTATCCCGTTGGTATTTAGTAATCATTAAAGGAAATTTATTCCCGTGAAAGTATTTTGAAATCGAGAGGGATTTTTGGCGGTTGCTTTTGAGTGGGAAAAGGCAATTTCGATGGGTTGCGGAAAGTTTTTGGCCCTCACTGTTATGCCCTTGATTTTTTTTTTTTTGGGAGAAAGATATAAATATGACTGTAGCATTGTAGACGGATATCATATTGAGGCCCGATATGAATAACGCAGCCTGTAAAGCATATGAGAAATGGGTTGGGCCTACATATATGAACAGATTCAATAATTTATCCTGACTAAAAGACATCACTATACTACTTTAAAAAATCTTTATTTCTAAAACAATTCCATTTCGATACATAAATATATTTTCTATTTTAAATTTATCATTTTTTTTCTTCTATATACTTTTTAGTGTATTTATAGTTTATCTTTAAATTTATTACATTATTTTTATAATTTATTAAAAACTAATTATAAACTGTTACTTATTCTTATATTTATTGTTTATATTTTTAACTAAATCACGAAAAACTATTTAACAAAAAAGAAGCATATGAAAGATAAAACTAAATATAATGTTTTATTTGAGTTTATTATCTATTTTTTTACTAAATCACGAAAAACAAATTGGCCAAAAATAAAATAAAATAAAACTAAATATAAACTATAAATAAACAAAACAAAACAAAAAAAATAATTAATAATCATAGTCTAACTATTAGTAAACATCAATCTAACTCTCAAATGTTCAAAACACAAATATAGTACGTACCAATAGACAAACCCCATATAAACTCCTACATCGTTCCACTGCCTCAAGCATAGTTGGCCCATTGCAAACTGAAACTCGAACAAGTTCCTCCTTACCCAAAATCCCTACCCAAGCAATCCAACTCAAATGCGACTTCCTTCAAAGAAGTTGAGAGCATCTTTAATGGTATATTGTCCACTTGGAGATATAACATGGAGAAAGAAAATAATAAAATTTTGTCTCAAATGGTTACTATCAACTCTAGTGACATGTGTAAGACTATAAATAATTGGACATGAGAGATTTATTTTATAAATAATACGATATATAATAGAAGATGTCTAGAAGTACTTCTATGTCTAGAAATACTTCTAGATATTTTCAACGGCACATAGGATTTATTAGGGAACATGGCAATAAAAAGAACAATTTTCACACACCATTGGAGATGCTCTTATAACTTTTGTGGTGTTGATTTGGAATGGAGCACCTTTCTTTTTTTGTACAAAGAAAGAGGCCCAAGCCTAAAGGTTTAAGTTACAAACGTTCCGCGAATAGGAAACGCCAATAACATCATGTTGCAGCCACCGTCAAACACCATATGGCGGAGCATTAAAGAAATGATACCCCAACGATCCTTTCGCAGCGAAATAAGCCAAATGATCGGCTGCAAAGTTCGCTTCACGGAATACATGTTCACTTTGACCTTCCAAGGACGACCTAAGAGTTATTTGATACCCAAAACGAGGCCTGTATGCACCTCCGGTACATCATCAAGAGAATTAGAAAACCCCACAACACTCTCATTATTCACTTTGGCCTGTATGCACGATATTGACAAGTACATTGCACAATATTGTGTCGATCTCCACACTAAGAATACCATCATATTTATTAGAATTATTAAGAATTTGATAAATATATGCACAACATTGATAAATAAATTGCATAATATTGTGTGTAAATATACACATTAAAAATACCGTCATAGTTATACGTAGTTTTAGAATTTTCATCGTTTAAACAGTTAAAAGTTTATAAATTTACCAAATAAGTTCACAAATTTACTAAATAGTCAACACGCTACAAAAATGCACATTAGTGATAGAAGAATTGCACATTAGACGATGTATGTGAAAAATGTACTAAGCCTAATAGCATATTATGGAAAAATAACAAAAATGCCACTGTGCGAAAATCAGAAGTACACATAATTACAACAATGCCACCACATCCTTGACCAATGCTGGAGCCTTTGCCCATTTATGGAGCGTTGATATATCACATCCAGCCGTTATGATTCATTCTTATTTCTCGTGGGAAGAGTCATTCTCATTTGATCACACTCTCTCTCTCTCTCTCTCCACATATATATATATATATATACTGGTTAAAAAAAACAAGTTCTGGTGTGAGAACAATATTTGATATTATTTTTAACTTTACATGGTATTATCATTTTCACAAATGCTAACATAAATTTTGTTTACATTTTTTATAATATACATCTTGGTTAAAAATAGAACCAAAACACGATCAACCATAGCATACATATAACTAATAATAGTGGCATTACGTTCAATTAAAAATATCGGTTCTCATGGTTCTCATCCTAAGAGTTTGTTCTAATTTGAACTAGATCTTATATATATATAGAGACTGATTCAAATATAAAATAGTATTGGTGTGAGAACTGTGAGAATCGTATTTGATACTATTTTTAATTGTGTATGATGCTATTTTTAATATCATATGATTCTATCATTTTCACAAATGCTAATATAAATCATATTGCTATTTTTAATAAAACACATCTTGATTAAAAATAGTAGTAAAAACACAATCAATCATAAGATGATGTACAATTAAAAATAATGATGCTTACGCTAGGATTCCGTTCTCATTTAAACTCCATCTCTCTCTCTCTCTCATTTATTCTATTTATTTTTTTATACTTATGGTGAATTGGATTTGATTACCTTTGAATAAACTTCTAACAATATTTAATGTTCCTATAACATATTAATTAATTAAAATGTTTTATTAACTACTTCAAAATAATTAATTAAAATTTAAAATTTAGACATGTTATGGTAATAATTGTTTTCACATATTATTTTTGCACAACTATTAAATTGAGTTAATATTGGTTGGCTTCTACTTTATGTTCCTAGTTTAGCATTTAGCATAGATGATAACTAATTTGTTTTAATATATAATTGATCAGTTGATTATTTATTTGATTCGTTTGTCTAACTAATGCATTAGCAGTTTATATTGTGTTACAAGATTGTAATTGGAAATACAAGTAGACAGAAAAATATATCACATTCTTACTCATTTTTGTTTTCTCTTACCCGCTTGAGGACATCATTGAAAAAAATGGGTTTATTATAATTAAGATACCCATTAATTTAGTTTTTGACTTAAACAAGGAATTTGGAGACCTTAATTGATATACTATTTAATAAACGATTTTGTGGATATGACCCGCAACCATAAATTATGACAAAGCTAAAGTCCTATCAGTGTATTAATGCTTTAAAAATTATGGATGTTATCTTTTTATTATTATTATATTATTATTAATAATAGATGGTCACACCCAAAGTCCATTTTAGTAATTATAAAGAAAAAGTCCATTTTAGTAAATACGTAAAAAATGTGGGAGAAAAATAAATAAATATATAACTTTGGGGCATTTGATTTGCGGGGCCGTTCGGTAAATTCGGCTTCGCAGATAAAGCCGCGCGTCGGGACGCGTGAGACGGTTCCAGAACTACTGCGTGGCACCACGTAATTCATGGGACTCCTGAGGGCTATTTTCGGAAATCTGCTCAAAACGCGTCGACCGCAGATACACGTGTCTGGGCATGGATGCGATCGATACCCAACCTCGCTAATCTCCCGACACGTACCCCATCAAACCCTTCGTCCTCACACCGCCACGTAATCCACCAGCGTGGCGTTATCCATCCACCTCAGCAAACCAAAAATCCCATTTTTAAAATGCACAAACTCCTCTTTGATACTCCTGAGAGCCTTCACAGTGTTCACACACTCTTCACGCACAAGCGTTCTCACAGACCTTCACGCCAAACAAACCTCCCTATTTTTACCCTTTCTCTCACACACAGTAAGCGTGTAAATTCATCTTCAGGCCATCCGATTCGTGTTCAGACTGGGAGATTCGTTTATAGCTTTGATCGGCGCTTGATCGTCGGTTCGGAGGTCGCCGGGTAGCTTACGTGACGCTGATGGAGCCTCTTCGTGGTCGGATTTGGTGGTAATTGAAAACCCTAAGCAAACCAAAGCTTTTTGTTAAAGTAATTTTTGTGTGTCGGTGTTTAGAAGTTATTCCATGCTTTGAGTCGACAATTGGATCAGTTGATGAATTATTAGAGGTCGATTGCGATGATTTTCGAGATGAAGGTGTCTGATTGTTGAGATTTTCGATTTTTTAGTTTCTGCAGATCGATCAGCGTGAAATTTGGGTTTTTTTTATGTGTTTGATTGTTTAGGATATTCTAATTATGAGGATTTTTAGTTTTTTTAATTAATTTTATTGTTTCGTTTTTTGGTTCTATCAGTTTGTCCAAAACTGCGTATTTGCTTTAGAAATTGTTGAGGAGCTAATAGCGAATTTTGGTAGCCAAAGACCTTTTCTTGATCGGCTATCTTTCACTGTAGAATTTGAAGTCGTCCTCGTTGACTCGAATTCTCAAACTGAGCGTGCTGTGGAAAATTGGAGCCGGAAAATAATTAAAAAATCCAGAAAATATCAGCGGCCTTCGAATTTCTTCTCCTCGCACATAAAAAATCCATGCCTTATCCCATGAAGATCCAGCCGATTGATTTCAATGCACCGCTGGAGCCGCAGCCCAAACCCGAGGCAGTGGCGAAACCAATACTGAAGTTGAAATTCCGGCGGCTTTTCGAGAAACCCTTTTCCGGCGTGCTGAGAACATCGGCGCCGGAAAAGCTTCCCGGAGCAGCTGAGCTGCCGCCGCCGCCGCTGAACGGCGGCAAGGATGGCATGGAGGAGTTTGAGCCGAGCTCCGTTTGCCTAGCGAAAATGGTTCAGAATTTTATGGAGGACACTAACGAAAAGCAGAAATGTGGAAGGAAAAAATGCAATTGCTTCAATGGGAGTGGCACAGATAGCTCCGATGAGGATTCCGAATCATACAATGCATCTGGTCACGCATGCGATGTTCTCAAGGTAGTTAGTTTATCGTTTATCTTGATTTTGTGGTCCATAATCTGACAAGAATCTCAGTATTTTTGTTTTATTATCTGTTATCTGATTACAGCAACAACATACCCAGTATATTCCCAACAGGTTGGGGTCTGGGGGTCAGTTGTACGTAGACCTTACCCTCCGTAGCGACCCAATGCATTTTATAACAGATAAAATTATCTGTTATCTGTTATCTGATTCATTTATTTATTTATTTTTCCTAATGGATTATATGCAGAGTCTAGTCCCCTGCTCGAGCATCGCGGAGAGAAATCTGCTGGCCGACACCGCGAAAATAGTCGATAAAAACAAAATCGGTAAGCGAAAAGACGAGTTCTGCAGAAAAATCGTGGCAGATGGCCTAATTGCTCTTGGGTACAAAGCTTCAATCTGCAGATCAAAATGGGAGAAAACCCCCTCTTTTCTGGCTGGTATAAAGTTGTCATCTTGCTGAGTTTCTATACAAATGAATTAGCAGTCAATCCTTAAATTACAAATTGTTGTTTATAGGGGAATACGAATACGTGGATGCAAAAGTTGAATGTGAGCGGCTAATAATCGACATAGATTTCAGATCGGAATTCGAAATCGCGAGGCCCACAAAGGCATACAGACAGGTGCTCCAAACTCTGCCCAACATATTCGTGGGGAAAGCCGAACGTCTCGAGAAAATCGTGAGTGTAGTATCCGAAGCTGCCAAACAGAGCCTAAAGAAACGAGGCATGCCCGTGCCTCCATGGCGTAAAGCCGGTTATGTGAAGGCTAAATGGCTCTCGCCCTTTACTCGGTCGAGCTCGAGCCATGATAACGAGAAAATCGATGATGATGGTGATTTTGTGTTTGTTTTTTCTAACAGTAACAGCCCTTGTGAAGGAGATGATGGGGTGAAGAAGCCATTGGTGACAAAATGGGAGCCATTGGAGATTAGGCCTATGAATGTGAACAGAGGAGTGAAGCTAGTTACTGGTCTAGCTTCTATAATTGAGGATAAACCATAAAATTTTTGGTCTTTTTGTGTGTGTGTGCGTTGTTAGTAACTTTTGATCAGTTAATCAGTAGAATGGATTTGGAGGCGATCTTTGATGGTATCGTGGTAATTCCCTTGGGTTTTTTTATGCAAGGGGTGTCGGAAAATTTAATATAGTGTACTAACATCATGAATAAATAAAAACAGAACTTTGTTGTGTGTGTAGTAATTCTTGTTTTCGTATTTTTGTATGGTTTGTTGGTTTTTGTTCATTGTGTGGGAGTCGAGATCAGCTTGTGCCACGGATAAATTGTTTCGGCCCGGCTTAAGACATTGACTTGGGTCTTGCAGCTGCCATCCCGTTTATGTTGAACGAAGATGAAAGATTAAAAGGATTTAAAATTTGAAATTATTTACAAGGATGAATGAACTATTCTAGAGATGTTTAAACATTAAAGGGATTTAAAATTCAAGATTTATAAGGATGAATGAACTATTCTAGAGATGTTAAACAAACCAATATCTCGTAGATTTTGTTTTTTTTTGTTAAGGTTCTATTATTTTTGAGGCTAGTAAGCTCGGGGTGTAAGAGTTATTATGTAATTTTATAGATTATTACTTTAGCTGGACTAGTTAATGTTCTTAACTCAATAAATTTTTATAAACAAGTTAGAATTCAAGTTCATTATTTGATAGAGACTTGAGGCTGTATTCGATCTTTCTCTTCGTTTCCAATGATTGAATACTTTCAATAACCCATTAGTGACATTAGTCTTATGTTAAATCGGTGCAACCATTAGGCCGTTATATTAATTTTATAAATATTCATAAAACATTATATTGTAAAAAACAACATACATTTATGTGAATTTAAGTATTGTTTTTATTCAAATAGTATAACTAATCAGACTCAACGTGAGTACAACCTGGAATGCTCGGAACAATTAAATAAATTGAACACATTTTATAATATGCTCTGCTAAGAATATGCATAATTTGTGCCGAAAGACTCCGGCGTTTGCTTTTGTTAGTTTGGTGGCAAAGTATATTTGGGAAATTGAAACCCTTTTTCCTTAATTCAATGTGCTTTGCTTTTCGCGTAGTTTTGTCGCATTATAATCATTCGTTTGCGTGTGATTTTGAGAAGACAACACTCAATTCAGATTGAATATTGCTTGGATCCATTGCACATTCTATTGAAAAATGCCATTTAAGTACATGTCACGTAAACATTGTGCACAACTTTGGTCACATTGCTAGAGATGGCCAGGGGCCGGCCCGGCTCGGCCCGCAACCGGCCCGTGGTTGCCGATTCCGAGGACCGTAACTGTGGCTTTACGAGTCGGAAACGGGTCTCGTGTTTTCATTTTGGTCCCGGACCGGGTCGGTTTAGGAATAAAAATAATTTTAGATAATTTTAGATAATAGAAAAAAAATAATTTTAGATAATAAAAATAAAAAAAATAATAGAAAAAAGATTTAGGAATAACCATAGAATATGCGCAACTCCATAGGCACCAATCTCCTACATACCTATCTCACCTGTTCACACTTTTGTTATTTTGTTTTTTGGTACACAAAAGTCGAACAAACGAGATCACTTTGGTTGATTTTAATGATGAAAGGAACATCTCGCGAGTTTTTCTTTTTTTTTTTTTTCGCATTTTTAGAAATATTTTTTTATTAGCCCATCCGTGTACTTTTTGGGAACAAAGCATAAAAAGTAAAATATCTCATCCAAACGTTTTGAAAAGCACGGTGAAACCGAAACCATAATTGATGTTGAAGCAAATTGATGGGTCTTCTACTTTTTGCGTGCTTTGATTTCAATTTAGGTAGGATTACTATTGTTATTTTCTTTGGAATTATTGTATAGTAATACTCATACACATATATTTAAATAAAATATTAGCAATTATATAAAGGGATGCTGCATTTAAAATTATAAATTATATAATAAGCATATCAAATTTTATATAATCATTAATTAAAATAAAAAATATAATTATAACCTAGTTTACTTATATATATGTGAATCAATATATAGATTGTCTAAAAATGTAATGAATTATACAGCTTTACAAATTTAAGGAATTATTAAAAAATAATTTGTCGAAAAAATATTATTTTATTATTATTACAATAGCAACTGTTTACGTACGTGAATTTGATATGTCATTAAAATCATTTAACTATTTAAGAGACTGCTAATTAATGAGATGAAGACAAATATATAATATTAATTTTTATACAAGTAGTTTGAAGAAAACATCTTTTTCTTATAGAATTTTAGGTGTGTACTTTTATAAACCTTGGATGTATAGTTAGTTATTTTTAGCAATAACTACTATATAATAGAATAAATAAAAAAATCATTATTACACTTACTACAAAATATAACGGTTAGTTTTCACAATTAAATGAAAAAATAAAAGGAAAAATAATATTAATTTAATAACCGACACTTATATTTATGTATGTATAAATTAAGAACCAAAAATAATTTATGTGTTATCAATCAAAAGTTGTCACATTGCTCATATAGGAGATCATTCAGTGGATAATGAATTGGTCTATCTCTAACATAATAGGCAGCGCGTTTGGAAAAAAATACATAAAGATCACAAAAAGAAAGTCAGAAAAAACGAGGTTAAAATCTACCAGGACTATAAAATAATACACAAAAATCATCTTTCGAGCATTACCGAGTCGAGCCGAGTTTACGAGTGACTCGTTTAATTAAACAGTTTTACATATTATATCATTGCGCGATTAATAATTAAGATTACCTAACTTTATCGTACGAGCTTTGAGCTAAAGTTTCGAAACCCTGATTTCAAGCATGAACAATACTTCATACGAGGGGAAAATGATTTCCTTTTGTATTTTTTTTTTGCTGAAGACAATATGTTGACAATTTGATGGTTAACATGAAGTTGAATTGTTTCTCTTAATTTATTTATTTATTTTTTAACGGAACGAAATTGTTTCTCTTAAATGGATTTAGGTGATATATCACATTTTTTAAAGTCAATGTCACAGAAGTGATAAAAGAATCAATGTATGGCTTTTCTAAAGTTATTTCTGATTTCAAGTAACTTCTACTTAGAGGTTATTGACATTACTGCCAATTTTTCATATAGTTTGTCAATTTATATTTTGTGTATCCACGTGAAAACCCAAATAAATGAACAAATAAAAGAATATATATATATAAGTTTGTTCCATCTATGTTCAATTAATATTGTTATTTGGTATAAAAAAATCGATGTACAACCTCATTTGTTTATTCCATTGTTACGTGCTTTCTACTATTCAATCTGAAACCCATGAATTGTGCGATAAGTGAAGATCTCGTGAGGTCAATTTTTGCTGCCATTTTATTGGATGTATAAAAGAGACCTATGAATAAAAACCGAGAAATAAAGGTAAAAAATGACAAAATAGGATAAGGGGAAAGCAACGTCGGGTTTACTTTGTCCGAAAAAGCAGACAATGGATTGACGCTCTATCACGCTTTATATATCATTACTGTAGTAGTTTTCTTATAAACAAGGAAAAAAGATAAACCAAGATAATTATTATTTTTTTAATGCTCAACTAATTTTTTCATTACCCTACTACCACTAAAGTTGATATTGGCCTCTTTTGAAACTACAAAATCTAAGTGGACTTTCCATTTAGAAAAGACTATTCATTTCGTTTTTTAGCTTGAAAATGTTGGCAACCCAAGAGTTTTTGAAAATGTAGCTTGAAAATAAGTGGAATTTAATATGTAATTTGAAGGTATTTTGTTTTATTCACTACGATATTAGATATGATTGAAAATAAATAACAAATGTAAGAAACTGGGAGAAAACGGGTGCGGTCCCACTAACATGAAGCGCACCAAAAGCGGAGAAAGCCCATAGGAAGCTCAAGTGGAGTTCCATCCCAAAATCAATTGGTGGAAGGAGGAGTAGTCCATTAGACTTATAAAGTGGGTCTATTTTTCATGTATGAACGATGTGGGACAACTCACGAGTGATATTCTAACAACAAAGATTTTCCATTTTCGCATGAAGTTAGTGCGTGTTTCTATATATTGAAATCTTAAAGATTTAAAGGAGGAAAAAAGTTGTTATAGAGGAATTGAAATATATTGTAGAATGTAAATTAATATAAGATACAGATCGGGGGACGGCCAATATGCCATCATGAGCTTCTCGTTGGTCTCCGTAATGAGTTCCCGGACCATTGGAGGTTGGGAATTTTAGCACATAATGAAAAATAAGAGACTGCTGCTTGGAGCTTGTAAAGTGTCTTCCTCTCGAGTATGGTACTCATTCTAGTGATCGACGATCTTGAACGTCTCCATAATAGTCATCTCATTCGAACCTTGTCCTCTACATCTGATTAGCAACATAATTTCCCCCACTGGGATGGTTGTTCGACCATCAAAACCTTGGATCCTATTTCAGCACGGCTTCACCTCTTTTGGATCGATCTCCATCTTCTAGAAGGTGTTGTATACAGAATGCTAGCATACGTCCCTGTGTCGACCAAACCAGAATTCGATGCACGTTATGTTGAAGATCGGCGCTGTGAGTGGGGTGATCGAATAAGAAGGTGACATTATCGATGGAGGAAATATGGTTTGAACTCGTTGAAGACGTTGGTCAGCAATTAGCATTCTACACTTGATACCTGGTATATTAGGCGCACCGAGCATAGGCCTTGGTCCGCCTCCTGGACTGGGTTGTTCCTTCTCAGCTCGTATTCACTAGTTGAGCTGGGGAGGAACTCCTGCGCTGAGGTCGAATCGAAAATTGACTTCGTTTTCAAGCTCGAGACGAACTGGCTTCTTCTTGATAGACGGGATAGAATGTAAGAATTGTCTTTTGTGGTGGGGGTCTTTGTCTCCTCGGGTGGACGTCTTCATCATCATTGTTGTCGGAGCCGCCCTCAGGTCGGCCCCTATTTCTTCCCTCTTGATTTTGGGTGAACTTTTTTCACCAAGGGATCTCTGATCAACTTTAGCAATTCCAAGATAAGGTTTCTGCATTGATCGGTGTTGTGCTCCTTGACTTGCCGAGCCTATTCTCGTCAGTTACCATCTATTTCGGGTCAAGCAAGATCCTCTTATTCTTTATCTCTTCATATACTGTTGCGACCTAAGCCGAGTATTTCCCGTAGTAGTTTTCTCTCTGATCCTCCTGTCGCTGCTTCCTGAGAGCTCGCATTTGCGCTTTCTGAGCTTCTTTCACTGGGTCTCGGGCTTGTTTGGCCTCTTTTTCCTTTGGCATCGCGCCTCCGAGCACCCTCGAAGGTTGACACGGACATGGATTCCTCAACCATAACATGTTGTTGAGCTCGATACAGACACAGTGACCACATGAACATCGAGTCGCCTTTAGACCGTGGTATGCCGAACCAACAACGTCTCTCAATATTAATCATTATATTTTAAATATTATTTAAATACAAACAAAATCCACTTTATCCTCCATTCAATCAACTTTATTACAAAATAACTCAATTTATCCAATAATAAATCAAAACCAAGATATTTTATTTCCAGTCACTCCCAAATTGATGGAGAGGGAAAAAAAACGAATATTTACACTAGAACAATATAAAATCAGAAAAATTTGTTCTAAAAAAAAAATCATTATTGATATATCATGAATACTTAGATTTTCATAGAATCTCCCTTATATATAATTTCTATATGTGCTAAACTTAAATGACAGACTCGCATACTTATGGATCCTATATGACAAATTTCATGATTCATTATTTGAGTCGGATGGATTTTAATTACTTTCAATCAAAAAATAATTATGCCCGGATCAATAAATATGTTGATTATTTATGATCATCTTATATATATATTAATTTTAATATCATTTCTTATTATTACCATTGAATTGTAAAAGTATTTGAAATGTTAATAATTTTTGTATTTTTTATCAGTCTTACATATATAATATATCAAATTAATCATTGATTTATTACCTTTAATTTGGTGTAGTGGACCCTTAGCTTAATTGATATGTATTTACTGTAATTTTGGATATAGTGAATTGGGGAAGGGCTTTGGTATCTCTCTTGTGTTGATCGTTCACTGCTGGCGGAGCTTGTTTTGGTTCACTAGGGAAGGGCTTCGTTGTATGTTATGTTTGGTTTTGTTATTCGTGTTTTGTTGTTTTGGTTGTTTGGTTTCTGTGTCTGTTCGAGTGTTTTAGGTTTGGGCCGTTGGCCCCGGTTTACCCGAGTGTAACTTTATTATCCTGTTGGGATCACACTCGGGTATTCTCCTGTTGGGAGTTGTATTTTTGTTGTGGTTAGTTGTTTGTTTTAGTGTCGTTGTGTGATTGTCTTTCTAGCGTTTGCTAGTTGTGTTTCGTCTAGGTTGCATTGGGTTTTGTAACCTCTCATTTTCCCGGGTTCCGGGCTTGCCATTGTATATTGCCTTTTGGCGTCTTAATAAAATCGTTTATGTCGTTGGAAAAAAAAAAAANGGAAGAAGAAAGAGCTTAGAGAGAGAAAATAGAGAGGGACAGAGAGAAATGTAGAGAGATAAAAGATAATTTCCTTCTTGCCTTTTTCATTCCTCACGCACATGCTTAAATACAGTGTAATATGGCCCACTATTAACCAACTATTCACCATACAATTTACCCTCTCACTAAAACATAAAACTAAAACATAAATAATTAAAAGATGTCAAATAGACGGTCATGATACTTGACTTCATATTTTTGATCCAATGTCTTCCATCTCGCCACGTGTCGCTTCTTGGTCAACACCATGTTGCCATCAAAACCCGCTTTCTCATCTTCATCTTCCCATTTTTCTTTTGCCTGAACCCTAATTTTCCCAAACTCCATAGGAACTGAACCAATTTCCTCCAAATCTCCCTGATTCACTACAATACCGCCCCCCTTTTGAGATCCTTGTCCCCAAGGATCAAACTTTGGGAACTTACGGCGTAAAAAGGTGTCGTCTTCCCAAGTGGCAAGAGGTGCATCGGCCGGCGACCATTGAACCAGAGTTTGGGAAATGGGTCGTCCTCGCCGTTGGATCTGGCGGTGGTCCAGAGCGTCCAGGGGAAGAGCAAGGAAACGACCCTCGCCGTCGACTGGTGGGAACTCAGTAGAAGCAGATTCCGGCGGATTAATACGGCGCTTGAGTAAAGAGACATGGAAGACGGGATGCACACGAGAACCCTCTGGGAGGTCCAAACGGTAAGCGACTTCACCAATCTTAGCTAGGATTTGATAGGGTCCAAAAAAACGGGCAGAAAGTTTAATGTTTTTGCGAAGGGCGACTGAGTTTTGCCGAAAAGGTTGCAACTTGAGGTAAACCCAGTCGCCAACTTCAAAGTGCCGATCACTCCTGCCTTTGTCCGCATATTGCTTCATTCTGTTTTGTGCGTGAAATAAATTTTCTCTGAGATCCTGCATAATATGCTTCCTTTGTTGAACAAGGTCTGAGGCCTCTGAGTCAGATGAGTGCATATAGGGGTCTAGTGAGAAATAAGGTGGGGGGTAACCATACAGGGCCTCAAAAGGAGTGCATTTTAGGCTAGTGTGGTAATTTGTGTTGTACCAGAATTCAGCCAAAGGTAGCCATTTAGCCCAGTTCTTAGGATTTTCAAAAACCATACCTCTGAGGTAATTCTCGAGGCACTGATTTACTCTTTCTGTTTGTCCATCTGATTGCGGATGATAGGCTGAGGTAAGTGCTAATTGAGTACCAAGGAGTTTGAATAACTCCTGCCAGAAAGTGCTGGTAAATATCTTGTCTCTGTCTGAAATAATGCATAGGGGATGACCATGGAGTTTGTAAATAGTGTCCAGAAAAATCTTAGCCACCGAAACAGCTGTGTAGGGATGTGATAAAGGAATAAAATGACCATACTTGGTCAGTCTGTCAACCACAACAAGAATGACATCCTTCCCCATAGACTTAGGCAACCCTTCTACAAAATCCATTGAGATGTGAGTCCAAGCTTGGGAAGGAATAGGAAGTGGTTGTAGCAGCCCCTTATACTTTCCACAATCAGTTTTGGTTTTAGCACACACATCACACATTTTCACCCCATCCAGAACCTCCTTTTTTAGGTTCGGCCAATAGAAGACCCTTTTAATCCTCATATAAGTAGCTTGGGATCCAGAATGTCCACCTAAGGCAGAACTGTGCATGTCCTTGAGAATGGTTTGCCTCAGTAACTCATCCTTCCCCACAACTATTCTGCATTTATATCTGAGCACATCCCCTAAGAGTTCATAATCAGGATAACTAGTTGGATCCACAGCTTTACTTTGAATGACCATCTTGAAGTGAGGATCATTAGCAAAATTATTAATTAATAAATCAATTAATAAAATTTATCTTTACAATAATAAAATTATTATTAATATTAATTACAAAAATTAAATAATTTATCAATTAATATATTTATATTTAAAGTAGTCATATGGTATAAGTTAGAAGAATCATTATAATATAATAAATGTAAGTTTATATAGAAGTAACAAATGTCATTCTAAAATATATAATAAAATATAATTTTTTAAAAATGTATTTAAATTTTAAAACAATAATTTTCACTAATTTTAAAATTTAAGAATAATTTTTTTAATAAGCACTCAGTGTAATACAAATGTTAGTACTAGTTCAAAATTATACACAAATTCAGACATCCTCGACTTCTATGTTATCTACCAATTCCACTATCTCAATTTCAATGAAATATATCACAATTTTTTTCACGATTCCAGATCTGTAAAGAAGCATCATTCAATGCAACTAAACAGAAAATACCATCAAATTTGTTGTAATTGTGATATGCTAAAAAATTTTTAATAACTTCCCCTTTGAGAAATACCATCAAATTTGTCATCAACAGCTACCACCAATGCATGCTTCCTCTGGTAATCTAAAGCTTAAACAAAACATTGCCTGCACAATACATCAACTAGTAAAAATAAATAAAGCAGTAATGAACAAAAGAAAGAAAAACGATGCCAATTTATTTATACCTTGTTTGGGGCAACATCTCTAATCCTATAAAATATTGGATCTTGAATTCTAGCACCTAATGCAGTCTCTGCCTCCTGAAGAGTACCCAAAAAATAGAAAATAAATGAAAAAAAAATATATAAGATAGGAACAACATCAAGTGGCGGTATTGCACAAAATAACGGTTCGGTTCATTACTGATATTATTTTGCCCTCTGTCTCGTTCGATCTCATGAAGCAATAGCAGTGGATCCATGGCAGAGAACCTTTCCAGTGTTTCGTATGGATAAGACCTCTAAAGGCATCTGCAGTTATATATTCAAAAAATGCCAAGTTTTCTATGATAATAATGTGTGTTGACCGTTAGGTAGGTCTGGAAAAGAACCAAGCGGCTCGCGAGCAGCTTGAGATATATAGTGAATTACTAAAATACCCTTATATATAAATATTACAATATTTTATATATGTACTTAATGGTAATTTTACTTGAAATTCGAGTCGAACTCGAGCCGAGCTCGAACAATCTTTCGAGCATTTTGATTTCAATCGATCTCGAGCCGAGCTCAAGCGATTGTCTTCTTTCGTCGAGTCGATCTCGAGCGTCATAAAATCGAGCTCGACGAGTAAATGAGAGAAAATGGAAAGAACCTGAAAACAAAAGTAGTTACCAAGAAATTGTAAGGCTGAGGCAGGTAGATTCATAATGACATGATCGATGTGCTCCCAGGGTTTTGCATTGAAAGCCTCAGACTCTCTAATATGTTTATTCGACCATCTTTTCTTCTTTTCAGGCACACACTGACCATCATTATGCCGTTCATTCCCTACAACATATATTGCAAAGCAATGAGTTTAGCACTTTAGTAGCAAAAACGAAAGAAAAAAAGAAAGAAAGAAAGCAGGTATTAATCTGACTATCAATAATTTCAAAATCGAGCATTACCTTCGAACAAACTTTCACAGCGTCGTTTCACAGTACCTACACTCGACTCTTCTTTCGATTTCATTTGTCCATTAGTTTCCAAATTCCCACCATTCTCATCTTGAACTTCTTTTACAGCTCCTCCTTCATGTAAGCTGAAGTTTTAAATTAGTAGCTCATAATCAAATAATTTCAAAAGATAAATAAATAAATAAATTATTCAAAACAGATTTACCAGCGATACATCTATTTACTTACTTACTTTCGAAGATGAGATTCATCTAAGGAAGTCTTCGAAATTGCTATGTCAGACTCTGGACAACATTCGGTTGAAGGCACTTGAATTATAGAAGAAATAAACTTCCGTGCGTCTAAATTGTATGCGCGGACTAGATTAGAGACCTTGTTGATTTCTGCATTTATCTTGAGAAAACGAATGCTATCTGGATTTAAATCGTTTGCGTACACTTGGCATCCCTTTTGTGCAGCTGGAATAGCAAAAGGACCAATACCAGCAAACATATCACAAACAGTATCCCCAGCCTCGAATTTAGAGATCAACCTCAAGTGCTCATGTTCCAATCGAGAATTCCAATAGACCAAGCCATAGTCAAGCTTGAAAGTTGCCCCATACTGCTTCACTTCTGTAACCATGTTACAATCTCCAGCAAGTATTTCGAAATTCGGCACACGAAACTCATTCGTTATGGTCCCAACTTTATTGACAACGGTCTAGATTCGTGGATAGTTTTTCTANAACCAATTAAAGGAAGAGGAGTTCAGAATTTTAGGACTAGTAACATAAAATTATTCAGATAATAAGTATTTCAATGGTTAATTCTAATCCACGAGTTATTCAAATAGGCTCCAGTAATTGACTGCTTTCAAGAAAAATCATGATATGCTTGAAAGAATAGTCATGGAAATCCTTATAATATTCACACTTGGCTTTTATCATTAAAAAATAACTTATTTTACCAAAGCAAAAAATTAATTCCAGTTTTTGGCAGATTGAAACTTACTACTATGTTGTAAGTTCTAAGAATTCATCTGCAGAGAACAAATCAGTGAGCCAACTATTTTGAGAACAAGTTATACATACAAAGCGGAAAAAACATACATCATAAATTACTTTTGCTATAACGTCTTTATACGGTAGCAGTTCATCCGCTATATTCAGGTGGGCAATGTGACCCTGCACAAATGCAATTCGAAAGCACAATCATTAACTAAGACCTCACGTAGGGAAACTAGCAAGTATTTCAAAAGAATATCATTAATGATTATTCGTCACTCTAAGACAATAGCAGAAGAATAATCTAAAAATTTCATGAGGATTAAGCAACACCGAGAATACCAAAATGAAAGATGGGAAGAATGCGGACACATAAACACTTAACGATTGTTTCAAATGACGAAGGTACTTCAATCCCAGGTGGCAGAATCTGCTTCAATATATGGTCTGTAATGTAAACCAATTAGCCAGTGAAATTTCAATATCAACTAACACCACCAAATTAAACTTCTTCACGCATCTTAATTAGCAAACCACCAAAATAATGTACAATGAATGAATTAAAATTGCTAGAACATAGCAGCAATTAAGTGGAGGGAGAAACTAAACCATTTTACAAGAATAATCAAGTTTCAAATGCACAATATTTACAAGGCTCCACCAATATTAAATCAGAAAAATTCTAGGCTGAACGAAAGAAAGAATGCATAGGACAGATATAATTCTATATATATATAAAAAAAAAAAAAAGACTGTTAAAAGAGGTGGATGTAATAATAGCTATACTACATCTAAAATTTCAAATAAGAATCACCACCTAAATGAAGTAACTTCCTTCAGTCTTGGAGCATCAAAGTCTACAAATTCGGCTCCTAGAACTTAAGAACTTCCGACTAAAAAACTCGTACAACGGTATAACAAGCTTTTCCAAGCAGAAGTCTTGATTTCCATTTACATTCAAAAATCACAAAGAAGCAAATAAAAGCTGAAATCATAGAAAAGGGTTTACGTACCCACACTCCAGTACGAATAGCCAAGCGTAAATGAATACGGAACTACTTGAATCTCAAAGAGCCTTTTCAATTCCTCAACTTTATCATCAGGGATCTCAGACAAATCTGTCATAATTGGCCAACACAACTTCACATTTACACATAAGAATAAGAAACTCAAAGTTGATGCTTTCCACGTTTCTTCTTCTTCTTCATCCACAGACTTTCCACACAATATAACATTAGCAAGAAAGAAAAAGCGACGACAACTCAATACCTGGAATTTGGATTCTCTCGGACAATAACATGTAACGATTCTTATCAGAAGTTGGATCTTCTGTTACAGGTTTTATGCGTGGTCTATCAAGTAAATATCTGCAACAAGAGAAAAGTAACAATGAAAAAGGAAACACCATGGAAAAACTATGGACATACTAGCACCATTCATTAAATACCCATTTAGAATTCGAGTTGCAAGCTTGCAATGCTCCCGCGGGACTCGAAGTGCCAACAAATTCAACTGTACATCAAAAGTTTTCTCGTCCAACATGGCAACTGCAAATCACTCAAATTATGCAATCAAAATATGCAAAACTCAATTGAAGATTGGTTCCAAATAGGTAGATAAACAGGCTGGTACTTGAGGTGACGGACCTCCACCAAGAATTAGGGGTTTTGAGGACGCCAGCTGCTAATTAGGGCTTCCAAATATCATGTGCAGTTATTGATGATTCGTCTGTTTTACCTTTTTAATCCAAAAAATTCTTGTGAGTATTATACTTTTATATAAATATGCATACTTCCAGTATTATACTTTTATTTATTTATACATTTTTTTAAAATTATGACATTTTCAATAAAATTAGGTATATTTGTTAAAAAATATAATATCAATCTCCTGGTTAGGTTGAAGATTTTATCAACTGTGGGTTATAGGTTGTGTTTGGTGAGTAATCCGAGAACTCGTTCTTAAAATCATTTATTTTCAAATCATTAAATTTATTTTTAAATTTTAAATGAATGAAACAACACTATTTTATTAACTATGATGAGGACAGAAAACTAAGTACAGCCCCAACACCTAGAACAAGCTCCGTTCTTACAAATACAAATATCAAGTAGCACCTTTTTCCTCTAAAGTTATTATTAGCCATGGACCATTAACATTTTTCTCAACCGCAACCTAACGTTGAGTAAAATCAAAAACGAAGATCGATACAATAAATGAGGAAAAGGAAACAATTATACACAATTTTACGAAAGAATGCCAAAATCAATCAGTATGAACCAAAGGAAAGAGAGTTAAACCATACGGTGAACCTTGAGATGTTTTCTATGTATTTTCTGTGAACCTTGAGATGTTTTCTCTGTATTTTCTGTTGAGCGAGGTCAAGAGAGAAGAAGTGCCGCAACTTGAGATGTTTTCTTTCTCTTCTCTGTAGAGCGTTTACATGTGAGCACGATTTAGCTGTCTCACAAATTTAAAGGGCCACTTAACTTCATAAATATTTTTAAACCAAGACAATACACGTGTATTACACAAGTGTTTTCTAAGAAATTATATTTAAATTAAAAATAATAATAAATAAGTTTGTTTTAATTTTGAAATACTTTATTGAATAATTATTTTACTAATTATATTTAAAATAATACTAATCACTTATAAATCTTACCATCTTATATTATAATAATTTTTAAAATTATATCATTTAACAACTTTATAATTAAATTAATTTAAATAATTTAATTTTTTTAATTAGTATTAATAGGTAATTTGTTTTTTATTATAACAATAAATATAATTATTTACATAATTTGTACGTACAATATAGGTGTCTAATCGAAGTTCATCAAGACATGAGTAATTTGATATATTATGTATAAAAAAAATGATAATAAATAAAAATTTTAACTTTTAAATCTACTTATAATTTAAGTTAGTAATTTTTCATAATTTGAAAAGAAAGATGAGAAAAAAATTATGCCTTATGAATCACGTATAGAATAAGAAATTTAACATAATTAATGCTAAAGGGCCATAAATATCAAGTACATTTATGGCTATTTCAAACCTAATTATTTTTAGATTGAGAGTAAACTAAAATCATTCAAGCCAAACAACGAAGAAGCATGAAAAGTTGCCACATAGGATCCCGAAGCATGCGAGTATGCCAACACAGCTGGAAATTATATATTGCAAAGCAATGAGTTTAGCCTGTAGTAGCAACAACGAATGAAAGATAGAAAGCACGCGCTCGTGCGCACGTATTAACTTAACTATCATTATTTTCAAACCGAGCATACCTTCGGACAAACTTTCACAGCATTGTGACTACATTCAACTCTTCTTTTGATTTCATTTGTCCATTAGTTTCCAAATTCGCACCATTAGTTAATTCATGAACTTAACTTCCAAGTCTGGACATTTGTGGCGACTCAGGATTTTCTATTCACCTCAAGGAGTGAAGCTGTTGATCTGAAGCTTATTGATTTTGGTCTATCTGACTTCATTAGGACAAGGATTGGGAAAATTTTAATTTATGTTCTCTCTGATTCTTTCAGCCTCTTTATAGTCTTTTATACGTATTACAGACTTGTTAAGCATATATGCTATTATTACCTAAAGAACCTTATTAAATTCAGTTAAGTTATAAAAAAAAAGTAAAAGTAAAAAAAAAATTCCTATGAGCTCCATATTTTTATACCTTCTTCTTTAGAGTATTTTCTACCCATACGATCACTTACTTTCTTGGCTAGAGTTGAACAAAGTATCATCAATACCATTCAATTTACTAATAGTAAAGGTACTCTACAGAAACAACTAATGACTTGAAGGAAATTAAAATAACATATGCAATACAACTTAAAAGCAAGTTTATAAATCACCTACCACCACAAGAAATCACCACCGAATGTAGGAAATCGCCAGTTAAGCAAACATTGCCTGCAAAAGAAGAAGTATGTGGATATTTTAGAACGACACTACCAAAAATATATATTGAGCCCTAAAACAGGGTGTGTTGGTTTTTCTTTTGTCGTACGAAATTCATAAGTTAGAAGAATGATTTACAAGAAACTGCACAGGTAAAATCCACAACCTGAACAAACTCTATTGTAATTTTTACTATAGCAATGTAACTCGCTAAAAATGCACAGGTAAATATATTGAAACCCTTCCTAGTGATAACCAAATAACAAACATAAAAAACTAGCACATTGTCACATTGGAAAAAGAAAAAGATTAAAAGAAATACAGACAGAATATCTTAACAAGCATCAGACAATCAGAAATCGCAGAACACTGCTAGCATGCTCCCAAAGCCACACATAACAAAAAATCTGCATAACATTGGATGAAATTTTTTGCCAATAGACGTGTGTGTATATAAGTGCAAGAAAGATGCTGAAGAACGAAGAGCAAAAAATAACTTGTTCTTATGAATTATGAGAAAATTTTCTTGAACCTATATTCTATGAGAAAGAGAATCTCCGCATATTCGTGCACCTAGATTCGCTGCGGGAATCAAATTACCGGCTACTCCGTTGCTCGAAGCTAGGTGAGTTTTATCAGTTTGGGGGTTAGGGTTTGGATAAATGAAAAATGAAAATGACTGCAGCGTGTAAAGATCGAGATCGAGAATATTGAGAGAGATTGAGAGCAGGGATGAAGGAAAATGAAAGGTCGTGTTATTAGAATGAATGAATGAGAAAAGTGCGTTCTGTACATGAGATAGATAACCCTTATATATGTGGGTTAACCTAAAATAGGTAAAAGTGCTATTCCAATGTAAAGTTGCTATTCCTAATACAAGTGGAAAGATGTTTGTACATTAAGCTAAATGAGGTGTACATATTCTATTACTGCGTGAGAAGAGTGATATGCTCACAGTCACAGCCTCATATGCAGTAGAAAGAAGTGTTATGACCACTTTAACCTCCCTATGGTCAACATGCCGAGTAAAAAAAAAGGGTTAATAACTTTTTTCCATCTGAACTTTCACGGTTTTGGCGCATCATTATATAAATTATTTTTTTTACAAATCACCATATGAACTATACGGGTTTGTCAAAGTGCCCCCTAAACCGGATATAAAAGTGGTTTTCACTTAAAAAAACTGATTTGTGAGGGCATTTAATGAATTTCATATATATTTAAAAAAAATGAAAAATGAAAAAAAATAAGAAAGAAAACAACAACATGCGATGGGCTCTGCGAGATCGCCATCACCACCGCCTTCCTCGGCCGGCTTGGTGAGTTGCCGCTCGTCGGAGGCACCCTCGGGTTCACCTTCGCTAATGTCACCGGATTTTCCGTGTTCAACAATAGAGGAACCTCCTTCTGCCATGGCTACCGCCGCCTCCAAGCTTTGCTCCACCACCCTCCTCACCTCCTCCGCTTCCTCATCAGCTCCCTCAACCGCCGGTCAACCTCCTCCACCGCCACAAATTAACCCATCCTCCGCCATCTCCATTCTCAGCGGGACTTCCTCCACCAACACCGCCCGATTCAGCTTTTGCTCCGTGTATAGCGGCCACAACAACATCGGCACGCCAGCCCTCACCGCCACCTGTGGGGCCCACGACTTCACCTCTAAACTCTCAAATGTGTTCACAATTATTCCGTCTAAATTTAATACGTTGTGAGAATATTCTTGAAAGATCTTGTAGTCGGTGGATTCCCGATCGAGCAGCACCGCCACCACGTCGGACGGCGGGAATGGCAGCAGGCCCGAGAAATTGAGGAGCGTGTCCCTCATGTCCTTGAAGCTCACGGCGGTCGCGCCTCCATTTTTAATGGAGGTCGTCGTCTTGAGGAAGAACGCCGTGGCAGAGATGAAGCCGAGGACGCGGTGGACGTGGGGGTTGCTGAGGCGGAGGCCGTGCAACAACAAGAAGCCGACCATTTGTTTTTCATTTTTTTTCATTTTTCTTTTGTTTTTCTAAAAATTATACAAAATTTTAGAAATGTCTTTAAAAATCAAGTTTTTTTCATCAAAACACTTTTTTATTCGGTTTAGGGGGTAATTTGACAAACCCGTATAGTTGAGATGGTGGTTTGTTAAAAAAAAAGTTCATATGGTGATGCGCCAAAGTTCAGATCGGAAAAAATTATTAACNACTTTTACCATATACATAACCTTCTTGTTCAGTTCCACAATTGTTGGCTTTGGGTTTGATTTTGTTCGACATAGCAAGCACTTATAATGAGTGGATTTTGTATTTTCCAGCAGCTACGAGATTATTATCCTCGCCACTTGGTGCTGTGCAGTTTTACATACAACAGAAATCGAAAGAGAAGTCCACAGTCACCTGTTCGAAAATTTCCTTGCTCCACGATGAGGTTTTTAAGATACAAGTTCTTGGGTGCATGTGCGTTTTCTTCGTCGTCCTCGCCAATTACCAATAATAATGATGAATCCCCTGGACTCTCTTTCATTCACAGTGATGCATCTCAGCCTCCTCTTCTTTCGGATTGTTTAAGGTAATTTTCTATTTATTCCTTTTTCCTATTTCTATTATTTTAATAATTTTGAGATTTCAGATCTTGTTTGGTTTTGGGGATAATCTATGCCATATGAATGATAGGTACAAATTGTGGAAGTTGAACAAGCATTTTTGCTACTTCCATTTTAATGCTTGCTTCCTCAACTCCTAAACAATCAATTATCCAACATGAGGCTATATTACTCTGTCTTCTCAAGTT
>BKCP01000001.1:4136838-4174783 GCA_008636005.1 Striga asiatica
ATTTCTTGTCTTAGTACAGAGATCCCAAGCCTTTAGATTCCGAGCCTCTCATGATCCTTAATCTCTTGCAAGAAGTGATGAACATTTCCCACGGGACGTCCCCAACTAGCATCCAGTCACCATCTTTATCTTCATAAGTCGGTTCATATTCAGATCCTTTATAGCCTTCGCGTTCCGAGTACACGCCTATAAAAACACACCATAAAAAATAAATAAATAAGAACAACACTGGAGAAAATATTCAATCACTAAACAACCTCTTAAAGATTTTGTACGAGACAAATCTTTGTTAAATGAAATGTCATACTTTTGTTTATATTATTTTGCAGACTATGAAATTTCAATTTGAAAGTATGTTGAATAAATATAATTTTTTTTTTAACTGTTAGGTCTGATAAACTTCATACCTATTGTGCACTTGAACATGCTCTCCAAGGCCTTGAGGAGATCAGAGTAATTGTTGTAGAACTTGAGATCGATTTTCCTTAAGTATGGAGCTCCATCCATACTCACTTTAACGAAAAATCCAGGCCCATTTTCAGGCTCGGGCTTTTTCTGTTGCTGGATGACATTTTTCCGGTAAGATCTAACCGGCGGCCAACCGACCACTTGTGCCCTGATTTACAAATACAAATTTCAAATTAGTAAATTTTATATATAAATCAATAAGTGAGGCAAATTAGATTAATTGAAAACTTACTTAGGAGCTTGTGCAACACATTCTTGCTTTTCACTAGAATCATCGAATTCCGAACAAGTTCTCTTGTTGTTCTTGAGCGGCTGAGAAGATGAAGATGATTGTGTGTCAGGCTCATCCGAACCGGGCAGGCCCAATCTTAGCTCGGTTGCCTTGAGATTCAAATCGTTCTTGAAAATCGGTGCTTCCATTTTCATCTACTTTCACAAATTGATGAATAAAATAAATTCCTTCCTTTCTCCTCTTTAAGATGATGTATGTATGAGATGAATATTGAAAGAGATTCAAAGGAGAAAACTCTTTGTTATTATGTGTTTGCCCTAAAAGCTTTTGACCGAGTCGTTGAATAGGTTTTTTTTGTGAGAAAATTGAGCCAATGGGGAAGTTTTATAAGGAGTGGGTGTTTTAGAGGAAGGAGGGACAGCAAATCCGGGCAACTTATTCCCCGTGTGCATGAATTTCGTCGCGTATGGGCGCGTGGGGACCACGCGTCTTCTATCCACCAAATTGAGTGGTCTATGAGGGTTTGCACGAGTTGGGCTATGGTAGACATAATGAATAATTTGTTCTAATTCCACTAGAAATTTTTTCAACGAGTTTCAAAGGTTATGATTGAGTTAATTTTTGACTGTTAGTCAAATTTAAATACCTTCATGTAGCTATTTTTTTCTTTTCGATCAAATTAGGGTAGGTTAGTATAATATTAGAATTTGATTGAAAAATGGTTGCTAATTCACAACAAATATGGGAGAAATTTGTTTTTATTCCTTGGGTTCCTGATTCGAATAATTCTTTTTCAAAATTAAATAAATACTGACCTTGAATTTAGTTAGACAGCACAAATATTTCAGATGATCTCGACTCTCACAAATAATGCATTTTGAATTGACCATTTTGACAAATGACCGATCAAAGAGAATAATTATTTAATTTCTCACTTCGTTCCAAGCTAAACTATGGTTTAAACCATTATCTTATTACAAGACTATTTTTCATGTTTGAATAATCTTTTCACTTACATAGAAGACAAAAATTTAAAACAGATCGTTAATTCTAATCCAACTGCAATTTAAGTATTACATTTCAATTTATGCATTGAAATAAAATTTATTCCCTTATATTTTTGCCTATTTTCATATAGTGACCGTACACGTTTATTTTCCACCATTCAACTTTTTAATTCTATTTTCAAAATTTTAAAAAGTCATTTTGTAAATTAGCGGAAAAGAAATATCTAAATTGCATATATGGTGTTCAAAATGCCGATCAAGAGAGAACGTGCGCGCGTGTGGGGAACGCCTCGATAGGTATTAGGGACTCGGCGAGACGTGGGGACAAGATTTCTGTAATAAAGATGCCTTTGTCGGGCAAATGAAGGACAAAAGTCTTTAAACTCTACTTTGATTTGGTCTATAGGGACAAAACGCCAACCGCCGTTAATGAAGGCGGTGGGACCCACGCATAATCCACGGCTTGTAGGTGTTGGTGAATCTCGAGCGTTGGATTGTCAAATTCTTGTGTTTTCCAGTCAATCAATCCTATTATGATTTGATTATACACCTCATTTTATGCGTGAAACTGTAATAATTATTTTATTTTCTCAAATCTTTTGTGGGAAAATATGTCAAATTTTTTGAAAGACTTTCGGGGTTACGTAATCTAATACATTTGACGTTTTTATTCTGACACTTTATTTAGAATTAATTAATCTATTTATCAACTATTAATTTATTAAATTACATTATGGCTAGATCCAAATCCTTGATTTGTTAATATTATAATCAAAATATTCACAAAATTCTACAATCTGTAAGCAATTACAGGCATGTAGTATGAGTTTTTGACATATTAAGGTAAAATTGGTAAGATATTACAAAGTCCAATATATTGACAAATTTTATAAAGTAGGATATTTTTTATAGATTTCGTAAGCATGCTTTTCAAACAGAAAACTTGCCCTTTGAACTAAATTCAACCAATTAAAGATTAGCCTAATCTTTTGTCTTGTAGATATAAAAAATGATGCCAAATTAAATCCACTAATGAAAAACACTAATTTTGTCTTTGCTTGTTTTTTTTTTATTAATTTAAAGAAAGTTGAATTTTTATTTTAGATTGGGATCATATACACTTTCTACTCAATTATGTTAATTCACTCATACTTTTTAGTATAATTTGTATATTATAAATAAATTATAATTGAACTATTATCTATAAAAATAATGTTAATCTAAACTTATTTTTATAATTATCCATCATTGTTTTGCTATTTAATAATCCCATTTATTATTTTTTATTTAAAATATAAATAATAAAATGAAATTGACCGAGATGGATTCTAAAGTAAATATTAATTGCTTGCACCCTCTAGGAAAAACAAAGTTGAAAAAGAAAATTAAAGAAGAAGAGAGGACATCGAAGCATGTGAAGGCCGGGCCCAGATTTGTCGGCTATTAAGTTGGGCTGGACATGTGGATTTCGATTGCTGGGGCCCAATTAAAAAATAACGATGGGGCCCACCGTACGCTATGTGTCAAAGGGGCATGACCATGTGAGTGGCATGTGATGTGAAAAGTGAAAACTCAAATTTGCAAACATTTTTAACAAAATTATATGAATTTCCATCCAGATATTATAATTAGTCAGATTCTTTTTCTTCATTTTTTTTAATAATTAATTGTTTGTTTTCAGTTGACTTATAATTAGAATAATTAGAAATAGCACATAATGAAATTTCATGTGATCAAGACATTGTGTCGCAAAATGTCTATCCAGAATAAACTGAGCCGGTCGATTTTGTCGGAACGTCTTTTCATAATTTACATTTTGTTGGCCGAGAATTTTCATTAGTAATAATTATATCTTAATTATCAAATAGTGGAAATTTGGTTGCACTCTATGGCCTAGAGTTGAGAAAATTACAGAGATGAATCAATCACTTTTAGTAAACTTAAATACCAAATATATTTCGATCATTTATGTTGTTCTCGATTAATGAAACCGGCATTAATAAACATGCAATGCAATACGGACGATTATGCATTTCACAAAAATTTAAAACTATAAATGAATTCATGTCAAGATGAGCTTTTTTATTTCTTTTCATCGCATATATTTTATTTTACACAATATGGATTTTTATCAATTGATGTGAAAATAAATTAGCACAAAAAATGCTGATATTTTATCTATTAATTATGGAGTGATTAAAATAGCTAATTAAATCAGCATTATAATAATTAAATTCATGCAGCCGTATTGGTTTTCAGCCTTTACAAATTCAAATAGTAAAATGACAAAGTTGTCAAAAAATGCTAAAGTAATTGAAATATTTTATACAATTTTTTACCACATCTTGAATTTGTCCCAAATTACATGAATATAGCTTGCTAAAAGTAATGCACTGTGTTTAAACTCAAGTCCACATTCAAGTCATTCACCAATTATAATCAACTCAAGCCATTTAAACTAGCACAAAACAACCAAATAGACCCTCATATCATCATCACAAAATTCCACATACAAGTAACATGTACTTACACAAATCAATAATAACATGCTACGACATCAACTCAACAACTCAAGCACAAATATATCTCGCTCCAATAGGCCTCCCCAAACTTAGAGTTTGCACATAAGAGAACAAAATAGAAAGTAAAAGGAAAGAGTTCACCTTATCAAGAGAAGAAGTCGCGATAGTCGCACACCATTGGGTTGCCTCCTTACAAGCGCTTTTTTTTAGTGTCGTTGGCTCGACTTATTGCTCCGCTTTCTTCAAGCGGTCCATGGCGGCTTCATAGGTGGCCTCAAAGGAGGCATAAAACTTGCAGCTCCATTCTTATGAAAGATCCCCTCGTCCGGTGTCGGGTGCTTGACCGGATCTTTTCTTCTCGGGGGCAAATGATCATGGTAAAAGATTAGCCCGGGCTCATGGATAAGAGGAGAAATCTCTACTACCTCCAGGATGTAAGGCTCTTGGTTTTCAACATGCTCGGTTGCTGGTTGTTTGAACTCGGATAGAAGAGATTGATTTTCAGTCATTCTCGGGACAATCGGCGAAGCTTTTACGTCATTTTCACCTTCGAGTAAACTGTTATCGGGGGCCCCGATAGCAGTAGTAAATGCTACCAGGTTTTTATCGGGGGGGCCGGTAACAGCGAAAATTTGCTCCTCATCGCCTTCTTCTTCATTCTCTTCGTCGCTCGGGTCATCATTGGGCTTAGAAACATGATTTTCCAGCACCTCAAGCTCCATCTCTCTACTCATCTCAAGGTCTCCGAAATCACTTTGGCTCAGTTCGGCTTGAGATAATAGCCGACTCTTGGCTCGGGCATTCAATTCGCTCAATAGATCACCAATCGTTTTGCTACTAGCCATCAAAGAATTTTGACACTCTTCAAGTAACTTCATCAACGATGGACTAGTCTCTTGTTCAAGCGACGGTTCTGAAAAATATTGTGAGCCTCCATAGTGGAATTGGGATTCGTCATGCTCATAAGTAGGCTCATACGGTCGAGAATATCGTGGATATTCATAGAATGAATTTCCACAATCTCCCCAACTGTAATGGCCCCTATTGAAATTTGAATACGCCCAATCGTCTAGTCGATACCAATCTCTCTCGGTAACTCTGCGTGCACCATACCTCTCGATCAAAAGTGGACAATCATCGGTGACGTGACGTGTGGTATGACATAGACGACATGGTTTCCTAAGAACTTGACGAACACTCTCAATGGCTTCTTGGATCATAGCCGACATCCTAGCCTCACGATGTTGGTCTCTTATTTCCCTCTTTTTCATTTCATAATATGAATCGTAAGCGTAAGCACATTCCGGGCTCCAATACGCATCCATTTATAACAAGTACCACCTGTAAAAGAAACCAAAAGGAAAAAGAAAAATAGGGGGATTAAAAGAGTCAAAGAAAAATAAAATAAAATAAAAACTAATCTGATTACCTAATTCAATCAATACTAAAAAAAATTACAACTCAATTGCGCCACTCCCCGGCAACGGCGCCAAAATATGACCGCGCGTCGCGACACGGCAAATTTAAATTTATAAGTTTTCCTCAACTAACCTCTACTAACTAGTAGTAGTGGCGAGTAAGGGTCGATCCCACGAGGAGCAGGAATTAAATCGTGATAATTTCGTATTAATTGAACTAAACTAAGAAAGCAATAAAGGTGGGGGGGATTGGTTTAATAAAAATAAAAATAAAAATAATAAAATAAAATAAAAATTAAATAAAATGAGAGAAGTCCAGTTTTTCGGTTCAGTTATCACCCAATCTAAATCTACCGTTAATTAATTTCGACGCTTTCTTTAAATTGCTAATGAATTACCGACCCTAGCTAACAACAAGCTCTGTTAACCGAATTTTCCCTTACTGAATATTTAATCGAAATAAGCTCTTCGACTAAACCTAACTAGTGGACAACCTAGAATAAGCTCTCTAGATTTAATTCACTAGCAGCTTTAATTCCTAGGAAAATAGATCAGTCTAAGCAACGGACGCAAAAGCTCGGACCGTTTAACTTATGCTCAGGTTACCCTAGAGATGCACGACCCCTAGTTTACTACTAACGAAACGAGACAATAACAATTACGGATTAAAGTCTCGAATCTAGCAATTAAACTATGAATATTCAACCTAGCTGGCCAAACCAAATCAAACACCATAATTCATAAACATTAAACACGGATAGCATGAATCAACTCATCAACAAAAATAAATACGACGTCTCGATTAATCAACGATAAAAATAAATCCTTCAATCCATAGACAAATCAAAGTTAGGGTTCAAACATCCCCTCAAACTGGATAAAAATACTAGCCTAACATAGTAATAAAAAAAAATAAAAAGATAAAAGAGAGAATAAAATTCTCCCTCGTGTGCGGGTGCGGCTTCCCTCCGCGTGTAGGCTTCTCTCCTTTTCTCTCTGTCCGTGTATGGCGTTTTTCTTTGTTCTGAGTGCTCTCGGCTTTCGTGAGTTTCTGATTTTCTTCTATGGCTCACGGCTTTTTTCTCCCCCTGCTACTCACGACTTTTGCAATATAAATCCTATCCAATGAGTCCTATTGCAAATCAATTTCCAGCCCTCTTATGCTACGTTTTTTTGCTTTTCCCAAATAATTCCAAGTGGCCTGGCCAATCCAATTAATTGCACCACTCACGTGAGTTTGAGCTGCGTGTATAGAGTTTAGAATTCTCAATTAATCCTCTCCCACCATTGCATCACGTGGCTACCATGTTTGTAATTGGGTTTTATTTCAAAAACTTCTTCTAAACATGTGTTTGGGCCATAAATAATTTGGTATTGGGAATCCAATCTTTTGCGAACACTCCTCCAATGCCCCAGATCCACAAAATACTCCATTGAACTGAAAATAAATATAAAAACATCAATGTGTATGAGTCCATTCAAATAATAAATAAGTCGAAAAATATAAACGTGCGAATAAATTGAGTATATAAAAATACACTATTAAACATATAAAATAAGCACATTTTCCGACCTATCAATTATTAATATTTGTAATTTGTAATTTGGATTTCCTTGCTTTAGATATTAAATTATTAATATTTAATCTATTATTTTGGTGAACTTAAATTAGTATTGCTTATGTTAAACTATACTTAAAATAGTGATTATTCAGCTCTTAGATAAAAAAATGTCATTATATGCTATAAAATTAATGATAAAAATATATACAATTATATATTATATATATAAAATAAATAAATAAATTATATATTAATTAAACTGTTCGACCACTGGTCCGACCAGTGAACCATTGAACCAGTAGCTTCACCGGTTCGATGACCGGTCCGGTTTTCAAAACATTGGTTCTTTCCCTATTTCTGTATTTAATTTTAAATTCCTTTTTTTGGGTGCAGATGTCATTAGCCCGGAAGTTCTTCGTAGGAAAGACATGGCGGCAATGTATTCGTGGTCTTGCAATGGGTGAGCCTTTCGATTTTGCGCTATGTTTGTTAATTTATTTTTTAATTTTGTTCATTTTATTTTATTTTTGGAATTTTGGGAGCAGGATCTACAGAAATGGATTTGTGTGACCCGATTTGCTGTAGAACAACTCATCTTCCAGGATTTATTCTTTCGCGTAATTTTGGGAGTATGAGCTACAGAATATGTAATGTCTCAACATCTAACATTTGTTGCTTCTTTACCAAAGCAAAATGTATTTTTTTTTTCTCCTGTGCAATAGTTCAATGCTAATAGCATTATTGTAAATTAAATTACCTATTGAACATATTAATGGTCCTAATTTGTCAATTACCCAGGTGAGTTATCAACCGTCTGGGTGTTGCTCCAGGTTTAGGAGGGAGAGTGCCAGGACCAGGGACAATAACCTCCTTGGGAAATTTGAGTTATCCGAAATCCCGTCGGCTCCCACGGGTGTCCCGCAGATGAATGTGACGTTCGACATCGACGCCAATGGTATCCTGAACGTAACGGAGGAGGACAAAACAGCGGGCGTGAAAAATAAGATAACGATCGCGAACGATAAGGGGAGGCTGGGCAAGGAGGATATTGAGAAGATGGTGAAGGATGCGGAGAGGTATAAGGTAGAGGACGAGGAGGTGAAGAAGAAGGTGGAGGCGAAGAAAGCACTCAAGAACTACGAATACAACATGAGAAGACGGTGGAGTGGCTGGACCGAAACCAATTGGCAGAGGTGGACGAGCTGGAGGAAAGACTGAAGAAGCTGGAGAGAATCTGGATCGGTCGATGGTGCAACCACCGGCCAGGACTACATTGGCCTCAAAATCACGGTCGATGGTGGTTGCACCGGCCGTAAGGATAATTTCGTGTATCAAATTGATGCATATGAAAAATTTGAGGAGAATGGAATCCAACTTAGTAGGATTTTAGAATTGTGTTTGTTGCCTTTTTCTGATGTATTATTGTAGTTGAGGATCAAGTTTTTACTTCATTACATGCCCATTGGTTATCTGAATACTGCAATGAAGGGCTATTTGTGTTGAAATATATGTTTGAACTCATTTTTGATGCAATAATGATATGATATTTTCTTGAAGAAGTAAAAGGGTCTAACTTTTAGTTCACATTTTCATTGCTCACTCTAGAGGTAAAAGAGTCAATGCGATGAATAAGTTGTGTTGCATGATAACAGGAGAATCCTCCCCATCATTTTCATGTCCAATTGCCCTGTGCAAAGTGAAAGCGATTGTCGTTGTCCATACAAAAGAAGCAACCCGGAAGAATTGTGTATTGTAACCCTTAAGCATAATAATTCAAATAGTTGTATATGCTATCCATACAATCACAGTATTTCACATGGTCGAGTGCGTCTGATAGATCATTCTCTGGACACCTTCTCTTTCTATCATGGTCTAGTATTATTAGAAGCTGTCTTTAAATCAACAATAACATGTATTTCACATGAAAATGACACCAATGATAATGATGAATACGAATTGCACTAACATTTACCTAAAAATAAACACACCAAATGACAAACCAATTAGCATGTAAACTTTAACATTAAATCAAATGAAAACTATTTCACAATGTATTTCAGGTAGACAGTGTGAACCAAAAGCAGCCCTTGTCAAACTATGTAATAGAAAAATACAGTGCCACAATTTTGTCCATGATCAACCATTTTGCTAGTCTAGGTATGGATGTTGGTCACTCATCGACGACTTCGAAGTTTTGTCCACCTCATATGTTGCCATCATATTAGCTCCCCAATTAGAAACAAAAGAGGGTGTAAACAATTCCTGTGAGTATGACATCGGAGCAAAGGTGGGAAGATTGGCATGTACCATTGGTTGAATATATGTGGCACTTTCATGTGATTTAGAGGCTTCCTTATTTTTTTTGTTTTGACGAGACCTACATAGTCAAGATATAAGATTAATAAACTAAAATATATAAAATGATGATCTAACATAACCAAATATAAAATTACAATTTACCTTTAATTTCTTAGAAATTTTTTCCAGTGCCCCCTTTTGACGTAATTTTCGAGGAGCTCCTTTTCTTTTCACATGGTTTGGATCAGAAATTTTCAGTCCCAAAATTTTATCCACTCCTCCATTAACTGAATCTACCAATATACTTTGGTGCAAATCAGATTTTCCTTCACTTCTTTGATCCATATTCATTGAATCCAAATCATGAGATACAGACTCGATCCACTCCATAAGCTTACCTGCTCTCACATCATCATTCGCCACCTTGTCGGCCATCGCTGCAAAAGCACTACACAAATGATGATATCGTAATTGACCAGGTATTAAGATCCAACCATTATAATTGATCTTCACCCTTTGGTATGATCTACACACATCTCTCCTCCACCTCCTCAATATATATATGTCAGGAACGGACGTCACATCATTGCGAATCAAAACTGTGATAGCATGTTTGCAAATTATCCCTCGAAACTCAAATAAATGACAGCGACAAACAAAGTTTCCCGATTCCTTTTGAGTTTGAACGATGTAGATTTTTTTATATTTTCTTCCATTGCAAATGACATCCTCCTGAACCATGTGTTTATGTCCCCGTAAAAATTTCTCACATCCATCCTCATTGGACATAATCTCACAATAAACCATACCTGTGAATTGAGATTGAAATTCCTTGAACTTATTGATGGTGTAAATGGCTTGGAATTGTTTTTCTAATTCATACATAGTAGCACATGGAACCATCGCTGAATATGACTTACAATCAGCCTGAATCTCCTTATCCACTTTACTACGTAGTGCCCTCTCGTATTGTTCGACAAATTGCTTCAGTGTTGTTTTAGAATTGACATACCCATCAAAAAATGCATTAATACTCTCACTACGTTGTGTTGTCGACATCCCTACCCAGAAACTCTTCTTCAGAAGACATGGAACCCAACGGTTTCTTTCACTGTAGAGGCTAAGCAACCACTCATTCTCTTGTAGTTCATACGAGTAAACCATATTAATCCAAATTCTTCTGGACTTTGAGATTCATAAACCACTTAATGAACTGTCGACATGATAACACCTTTGTGCAGATGACCGCCAAACTTCTCAGGCAACTTTGTAAGTATATGCCATAAACACCATCTATGTCTCATGTTGGGAAAAAATGTTTGGATTGCATTTTTCATTGCCCTATCTTGGTCAGTTATTATTCCGATGGGAGCTTGTCCCTCCATGCACTCAAGCCATGTTTTAAAAAGCCATATAAAAGTGTTTGTATCCTCACTCGATATTAAGCCGCATCCAAACAACGTGAAATGACCATGGTGGTTAACACCTACGAAAGGGGCAAACGGCATCTCATACTTATTTGTTAAATACGTTGTATCTAACATCACTACATCGCCGAACTCTTTATATGCTTGTCTGCACCTATTATCAGCCCAAAATAAGTTTTTCAACTGAAACTCCTCGTCCAAGTCAATGCTAAAGTAAAAACCCGGACAATTAGCCTGCATTTTAGAAAAGTAAGATTGAATTGCAGCTGCATCCCCTTCTCCGAGTCTCAAACGTCGAACCTTATCAATATAATTTCGGCAGTCCTTCTCAATAAATGACATCTTTTCGTACCCACCAGCTTCTACAATAGCTGAATTAAAGCTTTTATGTAAAGGAATGCCAGCTACATCATTCACCTCAAGTCGTCGTTTAATATTGGCGCTTAACTGTCGATGGCAACGATATAATCTTGATTTGGAGGGACTTATAGCATGATTATGCTCAAGATGGACACCTGTAATTTTCCATATCCCAGTAATGTCAGAACAAGCTGTTAACCAAGCTTCACACCCATTTTTAATGGTGGGTTGTGGTTTGAAAGAAGTAGCAGTTGATTTATTTCTTTGTCCCTCTCGGCTACAAGTAAATGTTGCATTTTTTATGACACCCTCTTTGTCTTTCCTTGAAGTTCTCTTTCTAACAGGAAAACCCACACGAGCGTCATACTTTTTGTAAAATTCAAACACTTTGTCGTAGTTTTCGAACTTCATTCCAATCACTGGCACATGTTCTTCATCTTCATTGGGTAGTCCATCGTGCAATTCAACAACATCCCTTGTAACTATCTCATTACCTTCTAGACACTCATCCTCCACCAACATATTTTTTCTTCCTTCATTGTTGAAATAAGAAACTTCATCGTCTGCATGATGAAATTAATTATTAGATGAAGCAATTTTAAAAAATTGAAAAAAACAACACCATCAAATTAAACCAAAAAAATCAATGAATTAGTGTCTAAAGCTATACACAAAATAATGAATGATATACCCGTGTCATTTGTCATCATCTCCACAAGAAAAAGAATACCAAGTAAACAATTTTTTTCTTCTTTCAGTAGAATGAAATCGTAGAGACTGCGGTGACTTTAACGATCACAGTATTAAGGTCACAATGTCGAATTTAAAATCAAATCCAGAAATAGGGCGAGAACAAAAGCATATGAAGGTGGAATTTGAAATCAAATCAAGAAAGAGAGAAAGAACAAAAGCATATCAAGGTTTTGCTCTCGACTGGACCCAAACGACGACCGACAGCAAATTTTCCCCGATTTTCTCTCTCTTTCGAGGTTTTGTTCTCCCGTGAATTGGTGTTTTCAATCTCGGCGTTAGTATATGGTTGTAAATTGCGAGGTTTTTCACTCGTCAAGGTTTCTGAAAGCTTGTAGTGTAATTTTTTTTTATTTTATATTTATTTTGACACTTTTTCTTTCATTTAATATGTTAAGTTAGTGCTTTCCACGTAAGCAGTTGTCATGAAGGTTGTGAAACTGGATGGTTGAGTAGCATTATTGTTAGGGGAAATGGTATGTAATGGCACAAAACAATCAGTCAACTGTGTGTGTTTACCATAAGTGATAATCCCCCAAAATAGGCGCCACTAAATTGACATATATTCCGTAAAATTTGTGAAGAAAGTCTTAATCAGATTGTTGAAAGATTATTCCGAGAAAAAGAAAATATTCGAGGAGCTCATGCTTGGATATAAAATTTTTTGGTTTTGATTGGATTTTTGGGTTTGGATTGGTTAAATTTGAAAAAGTTGGTATGGTTAGCTGTTAGTGGGTAAATCTATACTAATATAAAAAGGTTGTTGGAAAAATAAATAAATAGTAGTTTTAACTTTTTAATTAAATGTTTGACTTACTATTATAAGAAATGTTTTTAAAAACACTAAATTAGGAAAAAATAAGGAGCAAACCAATTTCATATACTGTTTTTTAGGGGAAAAAAAATGGTATGTATTTCAAAAATGGATGTTCCTTATCCTTTTTCTTTTTTCTTAATTAACCACTTTTCCAATCATTTGGTGAATAAATTTCAAATTAATTTTCTTGGTAAAATTATCGATGCGTCTTTTCCAATGGTTTGTTGAACGATCTCATTTCCCACACAATTTTGAAAAATCCAATTCTCATATTATACTTTCAAAATAATATATTCATCTATTCATAGAAAACTCGATTTTCAAAATGAGATTAGATTTTTAGTGAATAATTCCGATAAGATTTATTTGGTAAAAACACATGAATATACCATGATAATCTGTATTTTTGGTAACATCCTATTTGTGTTTTCATCCAAAAAGTATTTAACAAAATTTGCAACTTTGGAGGAAATATTTTATTTTGAAACATCCATAACATATTTTTATGACATTCAATTTAGGAAAATATAATATTTACTTTTGAGTAAGAATTATTTCTAAAAACGCGTGAATATATCATGATAATCTGTATTTTTGGTAACATCCTATTCGTGTTTTCATAAAAAAAAAAAAATAACAAAATTTGCAATTTTGGAGCCAATAATTTATTTTGAAACATCCATAGCATATTCTTTATGGCATTCAATTTAGGAAAATATATATTTAATTTTTAGTAAGAATAATTACAATTAAATAACGCATCAATACAGTCTTAACTGAAAATGTACAGTAATATCAAAAATAATTTGATATGGGAATGCATCAATACAACCAAAATATAAAAATTTGATCTTTATTTTACATGGCAATATATCATTCCAATATTCACCATAAATAAATGAAAATATGAAAAAATATTATCAAATATACTTATATATTATTTCATGAGAAATTTTAATTTATAAATATTAATAAATATTTCTTACCCGTGCAACGCATGGGATTCGTACTAGTTAAAATAATATTTAAAATAAAATGATTAAAATTAATTTGATGTAAAAGTAAGAGAGAGAAAATGTGATGTGATGGTTAGTTAAAATTATGTGAGTTGATGAATGGTGAATTAAGGTTGATGTTGTGTGTAAGAATGATTGATTGATATTATTTAATTATATTGATAAAATTAATGATAGTGGGGTTAAGTTAAAGTTGAGTTAGAAAAAAAATGGTTGAGTTAAAAATGATTGAATATTTTGGATTGATTTTATATCCAAGCATGCACTTAAGTCTAACTTTTAGGATTTTTATTTTTCAAAGTATTTAAAACCTAACTTTCATTTTCTTAAGATGTCACGGGTCACATTTTTTCAGTTACAGGTTATAATGGTACGGCATCAATCACTATTGACTGCTAAAACATAGGAATTGACCAATTGTCCTTAGTCCTTGACAAATGTTAAATTCATATCCTTTGAATCTTCCTTTCAAAACCGGCTATGAATTATACACATCATCACTGTAATATTAACATTATTTTTTAAAATTTTTAATTAATTAATGATCGATCACTTTCCTCTAAATAATTTTTATTTTGTGTTATTAACAACGTTTTATGGCTAGATGCCCTTGTGAAATTAGTCAACCAAGAAGATTAGGGTTGGCCATTTTGTTTGTTATAAGTTTCATTTTATTTTCAAATTTTATTATAAAATAAATTTTATTTTTTATGAATAAAATAAAATTAAAAAATATGTATGTATGTATGTATATATATATATATATATTAAAACTAATGTAATAGTTAGGAATATCTAACACTATAGATAATTTTATATTTGATAGCATATTATCTGTAGTGTAGCTTATAAATTATGTATAAAAATGAATATAAATAAATTTATTAATATTTTTGACATACCAGCTATTCCCCATATGTAGGTTGTATTTGGTAAGCTAAATAAGCTAGCTTATAGCTTATTTGGTTAGCTTATAAGCTTCTTATATTCAAATAAGCCTCGTTTGGTAGGACAAGTCTTTTTAAAAAGCTCGAGTTTATCTCATAAGCTACTTTAGGTAGCTTTTCAAATAAACTAGTTGAATTTTTTATTTCAGCCAGGTTATCAGCTAATTTTATCCAAACACTTTTATCATATAAGCTAGCTTTTCAGCTATAAGTTCAAAAATTATATATAAGCTATAAGCTAGCTTATCATCTATCAACCAATGTTATCAAAACCGGACCAGACCGGCCGGTTCGGCCGGGAACCGGACCTAGTACCGGTCCGGTTTGAGTGTTTAAACTGCTGGGAACAAGAACCGGTTTCGAACCGTTCGAACCGGTTCAAAACCGGTAAAACCGGTGAACCGGTTCTGAAATTTGAAAAAAAAAAATCTTAATGAAATAAAAAAAAAAATCAAACAAAAGGAAAAGAGTGAGAGAGTATTTTGATGTTTGATGAATTGTAATGTTAGATTGGATATATTTTGATGTTTGATGACTTTGTAGTTTGTCTTTGTAATTTGGATTACCTTACTTTAGATATTGAACTATTAATCTATTGTTTTAGTGAACTTAATTTAGTATTGCTTATGGTAAACTATACTTAAAATATTGATTTATCAACTCTTATTTAGAAAAATATCATTATATGCTATAAAATTAATGATAAAAAGTATATATATATATATAATTATATATTATACATATAAAATAAATAAATAAATTGTATATTAGTTAAACCGGTTCGACCACTGGTCCGACCAGTGAACCATTAAACCAGTAGCTTCACCGGTTCGATGACCGGTCCGGTTTTGATAACATTGCTATCAGCTAGTTTTACCAAACATAGTTGTAGTCGCTTTAAGGCCTCAGTGGCTAACAAATATATTACCTTGGTTATTATTACAACTAGTACTCAATCTTGTTCACATACATATATATGATTAAAATATTATAAATTATATAAATATTATATTTAGAATTATAAATTGTATAATTTAAATATCACACTTTATAAATTTGATCAATAGAAAAAAATGAACAACATTTGTATAAAATATTTTGTTTATAAATAAAACACTATATAAATTGTATAAAATATAATGAATAATTTAATTTTTACAAATGCAAGGGATCAAGACCAATTAGTTGAAAAATATTAATTTAATATAATATAGCAATTAGTTACGTAATTTTAAGTATCTTGCTATGTCAATGTTAAAATAAATTAGTTATTTAAAAAATCATTTAATGATATAAAAAAAGTATATAATTAATTTAGAATAAATATATTGAAGACAAAAAAAAAAATCTATAGGAAGTTATTATAAGTGTGTAACTTCCATAAATCTTTTAGTGTGGATTATAAATAGTTAATATTAATTGTAATTATTATATGATAAGATAGCTAAAAAATATTATTATACTTCATTAATATAAAATATAACAATATAAGTTACACAATAAAATAAATAAAGTGGGCAAATAATCGTATTAGTTGAACAACCTACAATTATATAGGTGTAGACATAGATTTTATGTATGTATTTCTAGAAAATACATATTAAAAATCAATAAAATATGTGCAAAATATAAGCTGAGACAGAATAACGTTACAAAATCGATTCGCTAAAAAGTTTTTAATTTTTTATCATATGTAAACTTATTAGATTCTGAAAACTGTAAATATGTAATTTTGTATATATAAATTAGATCCCTACCTATTTCCAGCTTTTAGTTGGCCGTTGTTTAATTATTTTTTCGCATTTATTCTTGTATTTATATCTTGTATGGATCTTCTGGCACACTCACTAATATGAAAATGAAATATCATAAATATGTTGGAAATCAATATTTCGTCGTGCGGACATATATGATCAAATCAATCAAGAAATCCAGTTCGTGTCAAAATATGCTGCTAAATTAGCAAGCACCAATGAAATGATAAAACGTAAGTTATACACACTCCACAAATTTACACATCAAGAAAATTCAGCAAAATTGAATTATGAAGAAGACAAGTTTATAAGTTTTGCAGAAAGGTATAATTAAACAAATTGAGTCGAGATGGAGCTTATCATACTATATATATATCAAACTCAAAATACTTATCGAGCAAAACTATTAATGAAATGAACTGATAAAAAATCTCGAGTTTGGCTTGTTTATCCATTATAACGAGTCAAGCAGAAGTTAATAACGATTCGATCTATCTATATATATATATATATAACAAATTACATATAAAATTCTATTTACGAGCCAAACACACGGCTGGATCATTTAATTTAACAGCTCACATTTGATCAACCTAAAATCTTAACAATTCCTATATATATAACATAAAGTCCATAGATGAATGTAAAAATTAGGCACCTTTGCAATGGAAAAATGTATGCCTTCCACTATTGGACTTCGGTTATGATTACAGTTACCATTTTTTTTAATGTTTAAAAGAATAATTTCATCCCTTTTGGACAAATTTGCAGCCAAATTCCAACATTATAATTTCTCACCTTTTTAGATCTTCCTAGGACCAAACATCCCACTTAGAAGTATGGACAACTTTGTTTAATTTGCCAATTCTTATTTACATCAAACCATATTCCATTAATTTTACATACATACATATATCTATAGAAATGGGAATGAAATTTCCTATTTAATTTCTCTATTGCAATCCCGTGTTTTATTCCACCGGATATATGCGTTAATAACATGTATATGTGATGATGTCATAATTTGACACGTGTCATTCACACAATAGAATAAAATATGAGATAGAAATATGAAAGTGCATATATTTGATCACATATAAATATTTGTGTATATATAGATAAAACACAACTCATATGGTGGAGTTTAATTAAAATACAACTTATTTTGTAACATTTATAAATATCTCTATACATATACCAGAAATAAAATGTGATAGCATTAGTTAGTTTATTCAAAGCAAAATCTACTGGCAAAAACTTCTAATAAACACGTCTCTTTTGTTTAGGACCACTACAAAAGGGTCCCCTTTAATAGACCATGTACCTCATCCAAACAGCACCTAAGAGCCGTTGGGGAACAATGGTTGCCACCATGCAGGCTCATGCACCACAAAGCTGTCCCACAACTCCTTTACAGCTCAACATAGTACATGCATTAATGATCTTTATCTCTTTGACATGTGTCTTCATCTTATGAGTTAGGTCATAGATAGATGGTGTAGATTGATTCCCTTACTCTCCTTTAGAGTATATATATCATTGTAATAGTGAGCGGCAAGATCAAGAAAACACAGCATTTATTGAAATTTGTTTTGTTCTTCTTTGTTCTCGTTTTCTTACTCAGAAAGATAAAAATAGATTCAAACATTTGCTATTATGGTATCAGAGCCAGGTTAGCCAAACCAGACTCTGATCCATTCTTCCTTTATTACAGCTTTATTTTTCTTCCTCAAAAATGGCAACCTCGATTTCAGAAACAACTGTTCAACCCCAAAGCCAGCTTATTAGCATTAAGCTCTCAGATTCTAATTATCTTATATGGAAGCAGCAGGTCCTTGCAGCTGCAAGAGGCCATGGCCTCGAAGGTTACCTGGATGGAAATAAGGCCCAACCAGATCAGGTTATCACAGATCCAGATGCAAACACACCTAGAGAGAACCCAACCTACCAGCTATGGATCAAGCAAGACCAGTTGCTAGCTTCTTGGTTATTGTCCTCCTTGACTTAGTCCATCCTCATATCCACTGTTGGGCTCACAACTTCAAGGGAGATCTGGGAGGCTCTTGAAACTAGTTTTTCGAGCCAAAATGCTGCAAAAGTCATGCAGTACAAACTTAAACTGCAAACAACCAAGAAAGGAGCATCTTCTATGAAGGATTACTTGAACAACATCAAATCTTGTTGTGATCTCATAGCAGCTGCAGGTCAAAATATCATTAAAGAAGACCAAGTCTCTCATGTCCTTGCAGGCCTTGGATCTGAATACAACCCTGCCATTGTTTCCATTCTCTCAAGGTCAGAACCACCTACGCTAAGAGAAGTACACTCCTTGTTGCTGAGTTTTGAAAATAGATTAGAAGTGATTGAAGGCAGTTACTCTGAAGAGAACAATCAGTTTTCAGTGAACTACACAACACAAGGAGGAAGAGATGGCTTCAGAAGGGGAAACAATTACCAACAACCCTCAAGAGGAAGGGGAAACTACAATAATAGTGGAAGAGGAGGTGCTTTCAGAGGAAGAGAAGGCAGAGGTCGTCCAAGATGTCAGATTTGCTTCTATAACAATCATACTGCAGACAAGTGCTTTTATAGGGCAGACCTCAACTTTGTTCCTAAGCAAAACCAGAATACCAACTATCAAGGCCAGCAAAGTGTTAATCAGTTTAACTCTGGAGGATCTGTGAACTATACTGATGTGAGCAACACTAATGGAAGTCAAGTTGATCTGTGGTACCCTGACTCTGGAGCAACTAATCAAGTTATCAATGACATCTCCAACCTCAACTCGGCCACAAAGTACAATGGAGAAGAAAGGATCCATCTTGGCAATGGGGCAGGTATGAATATTTTTCTCACTTTGGTTAATCCATTGCTATGTCAAATAAAAATCAGAAGTTTCTTCTTAAAAGCCTTCTCCATGTTCCTAATATAACCAAAAACTTGATTAGTGTGTCTCAATTTGCTAAGGACAACAATGTCTTCTTTGAGTTTCATCCCTCCTTTTGTCTTGTTAATAAGGACCAAGTTTCAAAGGAAGTTCTAATCAAGGGAGCTGCTAAAAATGGTCTCTACAACTTTTGTCTTCAAACCAAGTTGTATGATCTTAAGAAGAATGGAATTCAGCCTTTCAACCCTTCTGTGCTTTTTGAAGAAGTCAAAAATAAAGAGAGTCTTGTAGTTTGGCACAATAGATTTGGTCATGCCACTATGGATATTGTAAAAAAAGCCCTGAATGATTGTAATGTTTCTTTCTATGAAAATGAGAACAATGATTTATGTTGTGCCTGCATGAAATCCAAAATGCATAAATTACCTTTCTTCACTTCAGAACCTAAGAATTATGAAGCCATTGAATTTATTCACTCAGATCTTTAGGGACCAGCTCCTGTTAGATCTTTCCAAGGTTACCAATACTATGTTTCTTTCATTGACTATGCCAGTAGGAACACATGGGTTTCTTTGTTGAAACAAAAATCAGAAACTCATGCAGCCTCTGAACATTTTAGGAATTTTGTTGAAAATCAATATAACAGGAAGATAAAGGTTCTTCAAAGTGATGGTGGTGGGGAATTTATTGGTTTGGCTAAGTATCTTTCTGAAAATGGCATCAAACATCAAATCTCATGTCCCTAACACCTGAACAAAATGGATTAGCAGAGAGAAATCATAGACACCTCATCCAAGTTGCACTTTCTCTCTTAGCTTAATCAAATCTTCCTTCTTTTCATTGGGATGATGCTGTGTGTAGTGCAGCTTTCATAATAAATCGAACACCAACCAAAGTCCTTGATTATAAGACTCATTTTGAAGTTCTTAACCAGACCAAACCTGACTCTTCTTTTCTCAAAACTTTTGGATGTCTGTGTTATCCCTTGATGAAACCTTATAACCATCACAAACTCTAATACAAAAGCCAACCTAGTGTTTTTCTTGGATATAGCAGCAAGCATAAAGGGTGTAGAGTTTTACTTCCTAACAGAAAAGTGGTTCTTACAAGACATGTTCTATTTGATGAAACCAAGTTTCCCTATATAAAGCAACCTGAAACTGAAATATCCTCACCTAATCACTCAAGCACACCACCACTTTCAGTGATTCAACCTATGTTTAATGAACCTTAGATAAATCCTAACCCCTCTCACAGAAACACACCAGTGCATAATTTTTCTTCACCAAGCCAGTTCAACACTCAAACTGATCACTCAAGTCAACATAGTCCTCATACACAACATTCCAGTAACTCTGATTTAGATGGACATATCTTTGTTGATTTACAAATTAAAAATACTCATGCTGATGATAACACTGCTCCTATCCAGCCTCAAAACACTAATGCAGAAGGCCATTCTATGGTCACAAGATCAAAGGCATGAATACATTAACCAAAGGCATATACCTTAACTTGTGCAGGAAAGAAAGAACCCAAGAATGACCATGAAGCTCTTGCCAACTCAGAATGGAGAGCAGCCATGAAGAGAGAATATGATGCTTTCATCAGAAACAAAACTTGGAGCCTTACACCTTTACCTCCAAACAAGTCCCTCATTGGCAGCAAATGGGTATACAAATTGAAACAAAATGCAGATGGCTCAATAGCTACTCACAAAGCCAAACTTGTGGCAAAGGGGTACACACAATTCCCAGGTTTTGATTATGGGGAGACATTCAGTCCTGTGGAAAAAATGGCTACCATCAGAACAGTGTTGTCCATTGCATTAAATCAAAGGTGGTGCATTAAGCAGGTTGACATTGATAATGTTTTCCTTCATGGAACCTTTGACACTGAACTATATATGGAGCAGCCAATTGGTTTTAGTGTGCCAGGGACAGAAAACTTGGTTTTCAAGTTACACAAGTCCATATATGGCTTGAAGCAAGCGTCTAGAGCTTGGTTCAACAAGCTTGGTACATTTTTGCATTCCATTGGGTTTCAAACAAGTCAAGCAGACAATTCCCTTTATTTCAGTCACTCTCATGGTCATACTATTTTGATCTTGATGTATGTTGATGATATGGTCATTACAGGAGATAGTTAGAATGAGTTGAACCATCTTATTACACAAATGAGACAAGAGTTTTCTTTGAAAGACTTAGGTGGGCTGCATTTCTTTCTAGGGATAGAAATACTCAGAAATGACAAAGGACTCTTCCTCAGCTAAAAACAATACATCATTGATCTGCTTTCAAAGGTTGGCATGGAGAACTAAAAGGGTTTGGTCACACCAATGGTAACTTCTCCTGCTCTGTCAAAATTTTAATGGTCAACCTGTTGAAGATCCTACCTTATACAGATCAGTTGTTGGTGCTCTACAATATGCAACCATTTCAAGACCTGAAATCTCTTACGGTGTTAACAAAGTTTCCCAATTTATGCAAAATCCTCTAAATTCACATTGGAAAGCTGTTAAAACGATTTTGAGGTATCTTGTAGGGACTCTTAATTTTCGAATGCATTTTCACACACCAAGCAGCCTTCAGATCACAGCTTATGCAGATGCAGATTGGGGCTCTGACATTGATGATAGAAGGTCCACAAGTGGTTTTTGTATATTCTTAGGCTCTAAAAAGCAGAAGATTGTTTCTCGTTCAAGCACTGAAGCAGAATACAGGTCATTGGCTCATGCTACATGTGATATTGTTTGGCTGCAAACACTTCTTGCAGAACTAAAGGTCTCTTCGCCAAAAACTGCCATTATTTGGATGGATAATCAAAGTGTTGTGTCTCTAGCTGGGAACCCTATGTTTCATTCCCGTACCAAACACTTTGAACTTGATCTCCACTTCATTAGAGAGAAAGTTGTTGCTCAGATGATCTCAGTTCGACACATTCCAGCCCTTGATCAAATTGCTGACCTTTTTACATAACCAATTAGTGGTCAGCTCTTCACAAGGCTCAGAAACAAGTTGTTTGTTCTTCCTCGACCCTTGCTCGATCTGAGAGTGGGATAATAGACCATGTACCTCATCCAAACAGCACCTAAGAGCCGTTGGGGAACAATGACTGCCACCATGCAGGCCCATGTACCACAAAGCTGTCCCACAGGTCCTTTACAGCTCAACATAGTACATGCATTAATGATCTTTATCTCTTTGACATGTGTCTTCATCTGATGAGTTAGGTCATAGATAGATGGTGTAGATTGATTCACTTACTCTCCTTTAGAGTATATATATCATTGTAATAGTGAGCAGCAAGATTAAGAAAACACAACATTTATTGAAATTTGCTTTGTTCTTCTTTGTTCTTATTTTCTTGCTCAGAAAGATAAAAATGGATTCAAACATTTGCTACCCTTTAAATCACATATTTGACCAAAAATCTGTTTTCTTTAATTTATTTATTTATTTATATTATTTGTGGTATTTTTCTAAGGTTGTTGTGCCTGTAACTTTCATTCGTACACAAACTCATTTATGTATATCCATATTTGTGGACTTATTTATAAAGACTGCAAAAACTCAATTATTTTGCATGAGCTGGTTTGGAAACTTTATTAAATTAGCTGTCGGCACTGCTCTTATAAGACTTTTTTTTTTCGAAACGATAGAGATTTTTATATAAAAGGGCACAAATGTGCAAAAGATACAGCCACGAGCTGAATATAGACAGCCAACAGCGAAATAAACTGGGAGGACAAGGCCGAAGCCCGCCTAGAACCGACCCCAACGGGGTAATACTCGAATCTAGAAACTAAACACTACGACACTAAAAACTCCCAAGGGGAGAAGAAAACAAACAAACAAAAAGACCCCAACAGGGTAATGCCTGAGTGTAAGGTCCCAACAGGATAATAAAGTCACACTCAGGCTAACCGAGGCTAAGGCCCAAACCTAAAACACAAACAACACAAAGCAAGAACAAGACAAAGCGACACACAAAAACAACAACACAACTTGAATAAACATAAACAACAAAGCATTATGCCGCCCTCAGCAAGAACATCCAGGAAAGACAACAGACAAAGCCAGCTCCGAGGAGAGCTCCGAAGCTCTGGAACCCCGCCCGCCACTGCATAAGGCCTAGCAAGACGAAGACCTTAGCCTCTGAACAAACCAAAAGATACCGACCCACACACCGACCGCCAGAAGTCACAATCGCCCCCCAACCGGCTAACACCACTAGCCAATCCGAAACTATCCCAAAATTGCCTAACACCACTAGCTAACTCTGGGAACAAACGGCCTCCCACAAGCTCGGAAACCGAGCTAGAGTAGGAAGGGGGTGAACGACCTCAGTGCTCAGCCGCATCTGCCCTGCTCGAAGGAACAAACTCAGCCCGAACCAAACACCTATCCACCCAGCCCGCAAGGACGAATCCCGACCCACCACTCCAGCACAGCCGAGGTGCCAGGAGCCAGACTCCGGCCAAACCCGAAGACCCGCAATCAGGATTTTCTACCAGCCCGGCAGTAGGAGACGCTTCGACCAAAGCTCGAATCCGACCTCCCCACCCAGCCCCCGAGGACGGGCCGTAGCCCCCCTACTTCCATGCCATTACGCCGGCCAACAGAAGGCCGTACTGGAAACCTGCAACACCACAGCGATCGGACAAGCGACCACTAAGGCTGAAAATGGGAGAAAAAAACAGGGACGACGCAACCCAACGAGCCGCATCCAGCCACTGCTACCACACTCCATCTAGCATCTCCACCTTGAAGCTTCGGAGCCACAAATCACAGAACAGCGAAAACGACGAAATCCGTCGAAGCCCTGCAACGGCACCCCACGGTGAGAGAGAGAGAGAAGGAAGTGTCACAGATAGCGACTAGGATGCACGGCGGTGAGCAGTCCACCGGCAAGCCGGATGGCCGTCGCGAGAGGCGCCAATTGCCGTCGACGGAAGCTAGGTTACAATTTGGGGACGGAGCGGCTAGGTTTCACTTTTGAGTGTTCTTGAAAGAGAGCACAGGTAAATTTAATCCTCGTTTGAGTTCATACTTTTTACGAGTTACTTTTCTGAAGCCTAAAAAATGATTTTGGTTTGATTATTTAACAAAGGCAATAGCAAATTTAACTACGCGCGTTACAAATTAAATCCAAACAAAAGGAAAGTTGAATGAAATTTGGTTCGTAAGCAATAATTTTACTCTTTGTATTGTGTAGAATTAAAGAGTATATATGTTGTCAATGCCAGCTTAGACTACCTAATCATTAGACAGTCATATATTTTTTAATATATTTATTGTACTTAATGTCATAAAAAAATAAATATATATAATAAATTTGAGATATTTCATAGTATAATTTGAGTAGCTAACTATTAAAAAAGACACAAATCATAATTTGTGAGTAGGGTTGTTAATAAACGTTGTCGAATAAAAGATAGTTTGAGCTCATTCATTATTTGATCAAGCTGAGTTTCGAATAAGTTAGGTTCGTTTAGTAGTCGAACAAATACAAGCTAGTTCACAAATGTTTGATAGTCACAAACATTAATTTAATATAAGCTATTTATTATATATTTATATGTATAAATTTTTAATAAAAAATGTCTAAAATATGAAAATATTTCAATTTTACTTTCTTTTTTATTTTTGAACTCGAAAAGCAGAGAGTTCCATTTAATCAAAGAATTTTAAAATGTCAGTGTACTGTTATTTTAATACAAATGAACTTTAATTTTGATGAACAATGAAAAAAAACGAACTGGAGCAATACTATTAACAATTGTTTATACGATCATAATAATAGTANGTCATGCTTTGGGTCTTAAACCCCTCAACGTGGGCTATCCTCCCACCATTAACCTTTGTTTTCCCCTGAAACACTCAAAATGAGAAAAAAAAATAAAAAATAAAAAATAAAAAGGAGGAAAAATGAATATACTACAAGGTTATTGTCTTGGTTCGAAATGGAAAAAAAAAATAAAAAAATCGTAATCTTATCCTACACACAATTGCAGTGTAATCATCAGATTTTCTTTTTTATTTTTATTTTTTTATCGACGAATGTGTGTTGATCCAATAGTGATAATTGCACAATTGTAGATGGTGCAAGTCTATCCTAGCTCTAGGTTCAAATTTTCTAGGGTAATTAATTATGAACAATTATTATTTTTGTAAAAGATAATTACGCATAACATTATATTTTAAATGATATAAATAATTATTTTTCTATCATTTTCTTAATTATTATTCATCAACGAATTGACATGAGACCTACTCTCTTTTTAATTGTTCGAAATAAATAAAAGTAAATATAAAGAGGAGCTCTTGTGTACATCACATTTCATTTATTGCATATTTCGTATGTTTGATGAGGGCTTGTAATGACATTGAACATGTCGGCCCACAGTCCTTTTACATCAAAATGCTGATGATCATAGTTGGGCCTATAATGTCAGTTTCTTAATCTATGTAAATAAGTCAGTGTCAATTATATGAAGAATCGATTAAGAGGAAAGTGAACAGTGATAATTAAAATACCAATATGGCTGTTAAAAGTCATTGTGGTGTTGGTAGTCTGATGAGTATGGTTACCTTTTAAAAAATATATTTTTTTTTTCCCAAAATATTATNTTTTTTGTTTCTTTTACACCGTTATATTTTACCAACTTCTTTAAAATAACTAATAAGTTGGTTTTATATATTATTTATGATATGTTGACAAATTTAATTGAATAAATAATAAAATAGACGCTAAAATTGATTAAGCTAGCTTAATATGAAAAAAAGAAAAAAAAAATAGTAATCCAAAGCTAAATATGATTGGCCCATTATCTTCAAACAACTCATCATTTTTTCTCTGGCTAAATAACAGATAGCACCATTTTTGCATAATCTTGATCTCACTTTTATGTGATTAGATAGCACCACAAATTAAACAAGATTGAATATAGGTGCAAAATGGTTGTCCCAAATTCGGTTTATATTCTTTATGAAAGGAATAAATTAAATACGAAATGGCTGATATCATCTTCTAAAATAATATATCTCATCTGCTTAAATGAGGTTACAAGAATTATATATTTTGATGCTAGAATTTGGACAGAATTTTTATTTTATGAAGAAGTTCCCATTTGAACTAAATTCTCTTTACACATATCATGAATCTGTTTAACTTTTTCTCTCTTTTAATTTTCGAAATAGTGTCTCATTTGCTAAATTTTAGGATACAATTTGCTTATGCCTGCACAAAATTAATGATTGGATTAATTTGAAGTCATGTCAAAAATTTAATTGGAATCATGACAAGTCCACGAATAACATTTTGTTTTATTATCGACTTTAGGTCCACTTTTCTTTTGGCATAAAGTAGGCCTTTTCTCATAATATGTCCAATCTTTTCGAGTAAAATTTATCAGGTAATTGTCATAGTTTTAATATGCTAAAAACATGTAAATATATGTTTTGCAAAAAATAAATAGTTAGTTAAACAGCTCAATAAATATATACAAACATGATGGTTGTCTGACGTGAATACTTTTATGTATACTAGAGAATATGCGCTAAATTAACAATCATATTATTTAGTTTTTTAAATTTAATAAGAATAACATATATATACATGCATATAGTTTTGTGTGCATAATATATGCATGAACTCTCACAAAATGGATCTTATAAATAAATTTCTACTAGAAAGTAAAAAGCAATAATTAATATATATATATATATATATATATATATATACATGTATATATTATATGATCACTGTGTACCAGAAACATCATTCATTTATTAAACCTTCAAACTTAACAAGTATATTATTAAATAAGCCATAACTATAATAATTCAGATCATCAATGCTGTTGCTAGTAGACATTATCATTAGATAAACACATTTTTTCAATGAAAATATATATTTTTATTATGCATTATCATTCTTTGAAAAGAAACGAAAATAAAATTACAACATATTACAAAATAAAAATATTTTAATTAAAAACTATAAATGGTTAACATGCTAATGGTTAATCAACTTGATACCAATGTTGGTGATTCTAAACAGGATATAAGGTTGAGCCAAACCATTCGATTTCGTAGCCGAATTAATACGGCTTTAGTTTTACTTTATATCATCACACCTTCCAAATTTGTGCATCTAAATTGCACATTATTAAATAAAATCATTGTCATATAAGGTTAATAGATCAAGTGGTTACAATATGATTGGCTGTGCTTTTGTTTTATTATATTTTTTTGAAAAAAAAAATAATGTAGATAATTATATATATTGGAAATAGATTTGGAACAACATAAAGTACTATTGATAATGTATAAAAACATCAGAGAGACAAATGTCTGGTTGAGTGTTTTAGGGCAAAAATAGAGGTTTGACAAATTATAATTAAATCTTCCTGTTTAATAAGTGGTAGGATTAGTTTATTTATTAGCAGATTTGTACTAAATTAGCATATTAGACCTCATTTAGATATTTGATCAATCAAATATGCTAATGCTAATAAGCTTGTATAACAATGTGTTTATTAACTTTATTTGATTAGTTATTCGGACCTAAGAGAAAAAAAAAAAAACTAAAAAGAGAAACGTAATTTAGAAATAGACAATACAACGTAAAAATACAAATTTCATTGTTTACTAAACCTTTATTTGACAAATCATTAATTCAATCCGTTAGTCAATCCAACCAATACAATCCGATAAAAGTAATAATACAATCATTTATCAATTATTCGCTATCAACTAATCATCACACAAAGGTCGCAGTTTGAAATCGATAGTTATATTCAAAAAATTAATGTTAAAAAAAGCTCAATATTCTCAAATTAACTATTTTTTAAACATTAAATAATTAATTATTCACCAAATATTTTAGAACAAATATTTTAGACATAAGCTAATCCAATCCTTTAGTTGAAAGCGTTAATCTAATAAATTATACTCTATTAGGTAAATTGAATCCGCTAACACTTGTGTGTATTGATGAATGACAAACAAACAAGACAGAGCCTAAAAATAGGTGAAAGTTGTTATGTTCCAAATTTCTATTTCAAAAATTAATTGTGCGATTTGGAATTATAATTTGCTCAAGAGCAAAAATTGGAACGAATATTTTTTTGTTTTTTAAGTGGGATGGGCTGCAACGGCGCACATGGAATTGGGTTTGACTCAAAACGGCCAACAGATTCACATGCCCACTTTTACGTGGGCCCCACACTGTGAATCTTAGCACATGACTTAGGCCTATTGGGCCCCACATCCGCACCCCCTTAAAATTTTTTCAAACCTTTGATTGAGTATAACATATAAATAATCAAATTTTGTTATATATTTTTTTTTCTCTTCCTCTTATTCTCATTTTATTCTGTATATGTCCTAATCACGAGGGTTAGCCAAACGGTTGATTATTTTGGAACCTAAATATTCCGTATAAATTCACAATTTGTGGTCCTATGGAAAAAAACAAGTACTGACTGCACAACATTGACCATTGCCATAGGGGTAAACGTGAAAGTTCACGAACACTTAATTTTGAAGAATTTTGATTCAAAATAATTTACTTAGTGTTAAATATGGATTGAGACTGTTAAACGAAACGAGTCATTCGTAAATTTGGTTCTAACGAATTTGTAGGATAAATGAGTCTTTGTCGAACTCATAAGGTTCAGTTAATTAAAGAGTCGAGTCCGAATGAGACGAGCCAAACTCGTTAAGATTGTTGGACTTGATAATTCTAAATTTTTAAATAATTATTCAATCTTTTAATACAATTCAATTCATTAATGCTCGGCCACGACTCCTTAAGACTTTTTAACTACCTAAACCCGAGACTTGATAAGAGCTCGAGTCCGAGCTCGTGTATCAGAGTTCAAGTTTGGCACGACTTGATTATAATTTTAGAACTCGTTTGGATACTATTTGATTAGCGTTTTAACATAATTATATAAACATTTTAAGAAAAGAGAAGTGTCAAAATGAAAATTTTTGTAATGATTATTCAAACCGTTATTACCGAACAACTATTTACAAGTTGCTAATAAAATTTATTAATCAAATTAAGTAATGGAATCAGCTAATACAATCAGCTATTTGTCAAGAACATATAAAAGCAAGTCCTTACTATCAACTTTTGTCCATCCATAATACTTTTTGTTACCTTCTTTACTATACTATTAAACAAATGATCTAATTATTAACTCTATTTGATGCATGATTTGAGCTTATAAACATTGAGAGCCACCACCAATATGGGTTGAGAGTTTGAAAAGAATTTGAATTCACAATTTAAGTAATTTTAAATTGTCAATCTTTGTTTTTTTTTTTTTTCTCAAAACGATAGATATGATTATAAATCAAAATGCACAAATGTGCAAATACACAGCAGTCAACGACTGAATACACAGCAGCCAACAGCTGAAAAAGTGGGAGGACAGGTCAGAAGACCGCCTAGAATCCCGGCTAGCAACGCTAGAATAAAAAAACACTCAAAACTAAACTAACTAATAACACAAACAACTAAAACAAACTACAAGGACCCCTACGGAGTAATACCCGAGTGTCGGATCCCAACATGATCAATCTTTGTTTTACAACACAATTAAGTTCTTTATGGTTATGGGTTGAGAATTTTTAAAGATGGTGGATCAATATGAAAGTATTGATAGATGTGTGAAAGAGACAATAGTGTCTTTAAAGAAAAAGGAAACGGCACTTTTGATTGATCCCAAACCCCAAAAGTGGTCCAAATATCAGAGTTCTAAGAAAAAAAAGTGAGGCTTTGGAATAGGAATAATAAAACAATGATCCATCACTCGTTGACAAAATAAATTGGTAACATTATTGAAATTCTTCGAGAGCTCTTCATTCAGCCATTTTATTTATTTCTTTTTTGTTAGGCATATCATCATGTATTATAGGCAGACTTCATGTACTCTAACGGATGTTTGTTTCTCACTCAAACTGTTTATTTAGATGGCTAATTTATTATCATTATCTCATTGCTATTATTATTAATATTATTTTTTTTATATATATATAAAAACATGGAATGATTTGATTGTATTTCGTGTAGTCCAACACTGTTGACACGTAGTAAATCAAATAGTCAGCATAACCATTAGGAGAATTTACATTTCAAAACTAATTGCTCATATCATGAGTAGTTCATTAAATTTATAAATTAAATTATTTTTTATAACTAACTAATATGGAACAAATTACAAGTAAAATATTCCAACACAGTGGACGAGAGAAAAAAAGTATTTTTATAATTATAATTAATTAAAATGGAACAAATTGCAAGAGTTCATTACGCATGTTAAGGAAAAAAAGTATGTTAAGGGTGCTAAGAGTTCATTACGCATGTTTTATAATAAATTGGTTACAAATGAATGATATACTTAAAAGAGATGTATTTTTTTATGTATAACCTAATGCTAGTAAGAGTTCATTACGCATGTTTTATAATAATTTATACTAGTACAATTCCCGTGTATTACACGGGTGTTGAATTAGAAAGTTTTTGTGAAAAATATTAATTTTTTTTCTTTTTTAACAACTAAAATGATTTAATTTTATATAAAGCATTACTTTGGGTTTTAATTAAATTGTCAAATTATATTTTTTTAACCATAATAATTAAACACCCGTACATTAAATGAAAATGTCAACTCGTGTTGAATTTTTTTACTTATATCATATAAAGATATCGATATTATTTACTGTTACATAAGTACAAAAATATATATCTTAAATAAATAGAAATAATATGGTGATACTTATATGTATAAGTGTAGAATATGTTTATTTAATATTAAGCAAAATAAATTAATTTTTTTTATTTAATTAGATGTCTAATACATCAAATATCTTCACAGTTTTTTAACTTTATATATAACTTTAGAATTTAGATAAATAAGTTCCTAATTGAATTTACATCTTATTTAGTTACTGCGCAGTTAGTACTCTATCACCCCGAAATTTCATAAGGTTAGACTTACTATGTGGAATGGAATCCTAAAATGTTAGGATGTCAACTTAAACCAAACTATTCATATTCATCCCAATAAGTACAAAAATTTTAACAATTAGGAAATATGTTGTTTTGATAAAAAAAAAAAATATATATAAAAAATAATTTATATCCAAGCCTAACTCCAAATCATGATTTTTTGTCAAATAAGATTTCTAAGCTTGAAAGTTTGCCACATAAGCTCAACACATTCTGAAATTATATATAGAGGGGATATATATACATATATATATAAAGTTTGATTATTTTTTAAATAGTAATTATTTTCCTCCAAAAAAATCTACTTACTATTTTTGGAAATTAATTTAACAATTTATGGTATATATTAAATGATCACTTGTAAAAATTGCGGCTCATTATTTAAGGAAGTAATTAAGTCATATTTTAAGATACCTTAATTACTCAAATCATATAATTAATTAATATATGGTATAAAGTGGACGGATTCATTTTTGGTATTGATGGTTGTTTCTATGCGAAATAAATTAATCAATATATAGTATAAAGTGAGCAAATTTATTTAGATTATTTGATGACTTTTTTTAGTAGGAAATTTGTTAAAAATTAATCAATTTATGGTGTACTTTTTTCTATAATGCATAGGCTAATATATTAATTTTTAGGCGTGTATTCAACTTGTATTTCAATTTTTCGTACGAAATTAGCATAATAAAATTATCATACCTCCGACAAAATAATATGAACGGATATTTTGATATAATGTACGTGTATCAAGGTTTTTTTTTATAGAAAAACTCTGGTCATTTTTTCTTTTTTTTTTTGGTATAATTAGTACGTCTCAATTTAATTCATTTTATGTTACGATATTTCAAATAATTTTTGTGTGAATTGCACTGTTTATTTTTTTTTGCATGATAAAGAGTGACGAGTTTTTTGGCATAAAAAATCTTATGACTAATTGCTTTTACTCAACTACTTAAATTTTTTTATTTTGGTATTTTATACAAAAATAAATTTATTTTAGTTAATGAAACAATATAAATTTTATATTTATACTTATTATTCACATAATTTTTTAAATATATGATAAAATTTTACCAAAACAATTATTTTATAGAATCACGTTATAGTCAAACCTAATTTCTGGATACAAATTTTGAAATGACACATATATTGAAACGAATATAATATAATTTATTATCAGTTATGTGCAACGTACGGGTTGTGTACTAATTATAAAAATAGACATTTTTGTGTAATTTTGCACAATTTAAATTTTATATAACATTTACAATAAATTAATATAGGTATACATTGTATTACATATTGCTTCCATGATTTTAATTTATAAATATTATTTAATGAAAATTTTTAATTTATAAATATTAATGAATATCTCTTACCCGTGCATCGCACGGGATTCGTACTAATTTGATTACAAATGAATGATATATTTGAAGAGATGTATTTTTTTATATTACCTAATGATAGTAAATATTAGGATCATCTTTCATTAAAAGATGTCTTTGAAACTTATAGTCTTTTAAGAGTACACAATAAATATTTAATTTTCAGAAAAAAATTATATATAGAAGTCAATTCAAAAAATACAGGTATATGTAATTCCTCTTATATACTAATAATTGTATATAAAAAAGTATTTTACATTTTCCTTTCCAAAAAGAATTTGATATAAATCAATTAGAATGTTTGACGTTGTAACCAAAAAAATAAAAAGATGAAAAAGGGAAAGTGAAAAAAGAAAGATAGTGAACCTTATTTGAGTACATGAACAAAACTAGTGAACATTTATTTAATTTATATTTATTTTAGTGCAGGAACAAAAATAGTGAATTTTTAGCATGAATTATCAAAGAATATTTAGGGCAATAAAAAGTCAAGGAATCTCTTTCACTCACACTACACCGACAAAAATAGAATAAAGAAATTTATTCAGTCTATTATCATCATATACAAAATTGACGGTCCAAAATTCTACCGGAACACATGCAGTTTGTTGCATCAAAAATTCTCATGTCTCCTGGTAACGACTAGTTAACGTGCAATGAAATTTACGAAAAACGAATATGTAATTTCATTAACTAAAAATTTAATTTAGATCACTTTATGCATTTTTTTGAAATAACATACAATGATGACTGATGAGGATATCTGAAGAACGTACTGTGCTATTTATCTGAAAAAAAAAAATAGTTTGAACCAAAAATAAACAATTAGAATGCAAAATGAGTTAAATGTATTTTCGTTTTAATATAATCATTATAAGTAAATTGATAAATCATCTCAAATAACAAAGATAAGAATAATAAATTCTTTATTACTTATTATGAGCAAAATAGGTCAATCATTGGTGAGGAAATTTTGAGATGTATTGTTTCTATAGTGTAATGAAACATTCGATTTCATTTTTAAAAAATATTAAACTAACAAATTAGTTGGTATGGTAAAGATAAATGAAAAATGATACATAGCCAACTTAATGTACGGTTAGGTTGACAACACAAGTGAAAACATCCACTTATATATACATATATATATTTTTTTTTTTTGTGGATGTTTTTTACTTGTGCTGTCAACCTAGTTGTACACTAAGTTGACTATATAATATTTCTCAAGATAAATATAACCTTCACGATATATGACAAACGGGGGTTGACAGGTGCGGTCCCACAGACGAAGCGCACTAAATTAGGGAAGCCCAAATGAAACCTAAGTGAGGTTCAATCCAAAAACCAATTGGTTGTAGAAGGAGTAGCCCCACTAGACTTATAAGTTAGGCCTATTTTCCTTGTATAGACGATGTGGGACAACTCACAAGTGTATATTCTAACATCCCCCTCACTTGTGAGTCCTTCGGAAGCCCAAGCCCAACTGGGCTGGGTGACGGGTACGTCATTGCACGGTCCCACGAAGTCCAAAGCCCAACTGGGCTGGGTGAACCGGCTCTGATACCATGACAAACGGGAGTTGACGGGTGTGGTTCCACGGACGAAGCGCACCAAAGCAGGGAAGCCCAAAAGAAGCCCAAGTGAGATTTCATCCCAAAACCAATTTGTGGTAGGAGGAGGAGCCCACTAGGCTTATATGTTAAGCTTATTTTCCCTGTATGGACGATGTGGGACAACTCACAAGTGTATATTCTAACATATAAACTTTAAACTCCGTCATTGTATCTTCTATCCGTTGAAAGATCTACGGTCGGAATTTAACGAACTAGGTACTTTGGATGAGCCAACGGATCTTTTATTTAAATAATTGTTTGTTTTAAATAACATGTTTGACCCATCGGCCTGATCTGTAGACATGGTCAAAATCGGCTTTTGGCTCATTTCGGGTTGCAACCGTCGGTTCTGGCCCAAGGGTTGGCCAGCCCTGAACCGGCCCGAACATATGCACGGGTCAATTCTATCCAGGCCCACTTCGCTTACAAAAATAATAATAAAATAAAATAAGAAATTCCAAAAAAAGAAAAGAAAAAGGGCCTAACTGTCGGTTCTGTCTTCGAATCGGAACCGGCCCTTCAGTTCAAAAGGTACATATGTGGCCTGAAATCGACCTGATTAAACCACGGGTTTGGTTCAAGGCTCGTTGATCACCAGAGGCGGATCTAGAAAAATTCTTTGGGGGGAACAAAAGCTATTATTCGAACAAAACTGTTTGTGCACAAGTTCTGTTTGACTTAAAAAAACTCAAGCTCAACTTGATCTTATACTTAAAGGAACTAATCTCAAACACTTAATTTAATTTTTGTATTAACTGAGTTGGATCTCACTTGTTTATTAATGAGTCGAGCTGAGCTGACTCATTTATTAATCAAACATGAGCTTTAACATGAGATATTTTGGCTTGACTTGACTTGAATAATACCTTTAGAGAGGATATATAATTTTCTATAATACACACACATGAGGCATACATTTTCATTATATAATAAATAGATAAAATAAATAGTAAAAATGCTCTACCCAAGATATAACTTATGAATTTAGTATATTAAAATTGTGCTTAAGCTTATTTCAGATCACGAGACTCATTAACAATTGATTCAGAAATATTAAAATCACGGTAAAATTGCATATCTTGAATGCTCTGCTATTTCAAATATTTTATATTAAGATGTTATGAGCATGTTTGGATATAAAAAAAATGTGTTGAATTTTTTGGTTTGGTTTGGTTAATTTTGAAAAATGTGGTATGGTTAGTTGTTAATGAGTATATTAAAATAATATTTAAAATAAAATAATTAAAATTGATTTGATGTAAAAGTAGAGAGAAATGATTTGAAGTGATGGTTAGTTAAAATAATGTAAGTGGAGGAATAGTGAATTAAGGTTGATGTGGTGTGTATGAATGATTGATTGATATTATTTAATTATATTGATAATATTAATGATAGTGGAGTTGAGTTAAAAAAAGTGGATAAGTTAAAATGTTGGAATTTTTTTTTTTTTTTTTTTTTTGAGATTTTTTGTATGCAAACATACCCTATATATCTCATACATTGAATTTAATTAAATCCTATATTACTAAGATAAAACACCAAATATTATAGGTGAAGAGTAAAAAATTACTTACAAAAATATAACGTACTTAAAAATAATTAATAGACTGAGCAATACAATAATTAGTAATAACTATGGAATAATACAATATATTGAATATGCTAATACTATATATTGAATAATACTATATATTGAAGTAAATGGTAAAAGATTAATAATATTCTGTAATGTGCATATATATACATAGTAGAATATAAAAAATGATCTGCCACTGAATTAAAGTACTCATAAATATAAAAGAAATGATCTTATTATTCGAAATAATCAATAACGGACGATCCTTTGTTGCTGCAAATTAGTGCTATTCTTTTACCTTGCATGCTTGTGTTGTGCGTCCCTGTGCTCTGTTTCGTTCATCGTTGTCTCTATCTCTGGACTCTTGAATTGAGTCTTTTTTATGTTAATTAGATTATTTTTATTATTTTACTAATAAGGAAATAATATATATAATATAATAAAAGGTGGAAGTTAAATCATTAAATGGGCTTTATGGCTTATCTTTTATATATTTGTGTAATGGGCCTTGGCTTGTCCCAGTCCACATAGTTTCAATCAATATATCTTTAGTTAATTAATTAATGGAGATAATAATAATTATATATACTTCATCTGATAATTAATATATTACAGATATACATAGGTAAAAGAAATCAAAAGTTTGGGGGGGGGGAGGGGGGACCGTGACCCCCCCTAGAATGAATGTAGGTCCGCCCCTGTTGATCACGAGCCCTTTATGAGCCGGTCCAAGGCTAGTTTCGGGTGAACTGACTCGTCTACATATCTGGAACAAACAAACTCCAATCGAGAATCGCCACATTCAGAACCTGTTCGAATCAAGAATTTACGAATCTTCAACCGTCAGGGTCAAACTCAAAGCCGGCAGGTTGGCCCGTTGAGCATATCTAGGTGAATGTGAGTGAAATAGATCCCTTGACTTTTTAATATAATTAAACCAACATTATTATTATTATTATTATTTTGGTACAAAACCAACATTATTATTAACATAATTAAATCAATATTATATTTAATTTTGTGTGGGTAATCTACTTTATTAACAAAATTACACCAACATTATAATTAATTTGTTTAATTCACACAACAAAGAAGAGTAATAATTGCGGTTACCAAATTAAAACGAAGCAAGCAATAATGGCGTGAATGGAGAGTAAGCGTAAAGCCCACCACTGTCAATCCCAAGCCCGGCAAGATTGGATATTCCAGCTCACTGATTGATCCACGTGTCAGATTTTCCATTAAAGACAAACCCCAACCAATCCGCATATTAATATTCCCTTTCAGCCCAGGCACACTCTTCCCCCCTTTCCCATTTTTCTACCTTTTTCCTCCCCTCCCTAAATATTATCAACACTCTCAAACAACGCAGCAGAAGGAAAAAAAATCAGAAATAATTTGTGTAAATTTGAGAATTGGAGATTTACTTACCTTGAGGATCTCTAGCTGGAGACGATAATGGCGGATGGCATGCTGAGTTCCGGTCGGTGCGAGAGGCTGGGGTTTGAGGAGACTGAGCTGAGGCTCGGCATCGGGCTGCCCGGCGCCGGAGATCAGAAGAGCAGCGGTAGCTACGGCAAGCGGGGGTTTGCCGAGACTGTGGATTTGAAGCTCAAACTCTCGAGCAAGGAGATCGGCGATTTGGATCGAGGTGGTTTGGAGAGGAAGGATCTGTGCAAGGAGAAGAATCTCATGCCTTCTCCGACTGAATCTGCTAGGCCTCCGGCTAAGTAATTTCTCTCTCTCTCTCTCTGAGCGTGTGGTGTGTGTGTTATTCGAAGTTTTATTTTATTTTATTTGTTTGAGTTTTGTTTGGTTGAATTTCTGGAAAATTGATTTGGTGTTGGGATCAATTTCGTAGGATTATGTGTTT
>BKCP01000001.1:4175599-4187038 GCA_008636005.1 Striga asiatica
TTTTTTCAAATTTAATTTTTGATCATATATCCATATTACCGTCTATCACAAAAACTAGCCTGTAAGTATCAATAATAGGTCTCTAAACATAGCCGATTAATATAAGAATTGCTCTGGCACAAAGTAGATCTGATCTCTTTTTCTACTGTTCAATTAAAATCTTCTAGATGTGTTGTTTTTTTTTCCTTGAGAATAAATATTGTGTGTGAATTCACCCTGAAATACACATAATTTCAACATTAAGTGAATACTAGTCATCACCTTGTGAAGCTATGATAGATAATACCTTTAGGCAGAAAACGTAACTTCCAATGTAACAAGATTTTGTTTCCCTTGCAGTTATACTTCAATTCACCTCCTCTGAGTAGTAGTAGAGTTATCATTGACCCAAAACAATAATTATCAACTTGCAATAAAATAAAATAAAATGAAATAAAATCAAGGTCCCAACAAGGCAACAACTTGTCCCATGTTTGTTTTCCAATACACTGCACATTTACAATCCTCAAAATCCGCACCAAGTTTAACTCCATAGGGTCCCCTAAACATTTTTTTCCCCATTTTTTCATCAGCACCTCGAGCCATGGAGAAATGTAAAAGCAGAAGCTAATAAAGGCATTTTGAGTAAAAGAAATTCAACACAGCGGCCTGCTCCTTTGATCTTAGTGTGGCTGATGATGTTCATAACTACTGCACGACGAGCGCACGAGATGGATCGAGCAGGAAGCTGAATCTGTGTCTGTACTATTTGTTACATGGTTTGGTTTTTATTGTTGTAATATTATTAATAAGGGTATTCTTAATTATCAAAGAATTTATTGTTATTATTGTTACTTACTCTTGTGCCCTGAGTTTGTTTGTGTTTGGTCTCTTTAATAATGTGTGTCCTGTGTCCTGCCTCGTGTGTTTGATCAATCAGATACCTATTTGAATTGTATATCATAAGCATTTGTGTGTGTGGTGTTTTTGTCTTTTGCTATGCTAAAAAGCTTGTCTATTAATTGTCTTTATTGTTTCCTGTTTAATGAAAAGACAACATATGATGGGCTGAAACTTAAGGAGGAGCATAGGCATGTGCCTGATAAATGCATAATAGAGGTAGTAATCGCTACTAAATTTGGTTGGCTTGGCTAGTGGTTAATAATAACTAAAGTCACATGGGGTTTAGTGGGTTAGGAGAATAACAAACTCTAGTTAGGGACGATTTTATACTTCCATTTATTTATTTATTCTATGACCATGGTCTTAGTTAGTCACCATGGTGTTGGAGAGGGTCTGGGTTGTCCGTGTCCAGATCTAGTCAGCTGTAGGTGTACTGGAGTTTCTGGATCTGGGACATGGGTCAGAGTTCTATCCGTGTGGGTGGTAGTCACCGGGCGTCGGTCCCAAAGCGATTTGCAAGCTGGTGTGGAGGGTGTTATTCTAGTTTACTTGGTGTTTAGTATTTTTGCTTAGAGTGTGTGTTTTGTTCCAGGGTTTACTCTCCATTTTTTGAGTTCAAATTTCAATTTACGGGAGCTTAGATTATTGTTTTCGTGGTTTGTGGGTGTGCTAGTATAGTAGTTTCTCTTTCTCTCTGAATTCTCTCTGAACTCAGCTTTTAGCTCCTTCAGTCGACCAATTAGTTGCTTGTAAATATAAATTTCTGAAATAGATCTTCTGTTAGGCTGCCTAATAGTGGTTAGACACCCACACTCTTTCATTGTACATATTTTCACACTAAAAGCATACTTTTAAATACAATATAAACCAAGAAATGGCTTTTCATTGTATGGGCATTTATTTTTTGTAAGAATGTACGGATGTCTAACATTTAGGCAGTGTGTCATGGAAAATATACGTGTAGTCAATCTTTTTCTGAATCAGCCCAAAGGCCACACTACACAAAATTATGTTACTCAAAGATGTAAATGGAAAACGAGATAGGAGAACCCATACGCCTTTTAAAGGCAAGAAAGACAGATTTATTGACCTTTAAGCAGATTTTAAACCTAGTAAACTGAACAAGAATTGGTCACAGGGTTAAACTTACAGAGTTACAAAAGCAAAGTCATTATTCAATTTCCATTATTGACAAATGAGGGTTTAAGCTTGTAAAGGGAACCTGTTCCTTCTGTTCTCCTTTGACTCACGGTGAGATGTCTACTGATTTGATTATCAAATCCGCGTTTTTACTTGACTTCATTATCAGCTCTGCATTGGGCCGGTCATTATAGTCTATCTGCAGCACGAATAAGTAAAAATATACTCACTTTAATACTTTGAGAAATTAGTTGTTGAAAAATAAAAAATGAAAAGAAAGATGATGGAAAATTTTACCCGCCATTTAGCAACATCAGGGGGTTTTCCTTCATAGTCGAGCAAAATCAGTGTTAGTTAATTTTTGTACACGTTCACAAACTAAATTATAAGCGCAAAGACTCATTCACCTGTCGATATGTGCCTTTTTAAAACCCGTTGCATTGCTTTGTCAATGTCGACATCAATGAACCTGGGATATGAATTACAATAAATGAAAAAAAAAAATGTTCGTCCAAGTTTACATCTATACTTAATCTTATAAACAATATTAACTGATAACGAATCTTAATTAAGTAAGATGTTCGCCTCATTCAACAAAAGACAAGCTCCCACATCAACATCATTTTGTACAAGTGTCAAGCAGCCACTACAAGTTACACTTCAACAACATTACTTCAGGAAGACCAGAATTAAATTTCTCCAAAGGCAATATTCGATTGATCAGTAATATATAATGGAAATTTCAAAGTGTAGGAAAATAAGCTTTTGCACCTGTGAGTGTAAAAAAAAAAAAATTGGCAGAACCATGCTAATAGAGAACTAGTACACATACTTTTCAGGACAAACTATTAGAAAATGTAAATTACCACTTCTCGTCAAATAAGGATGAGATATCCCTCCACACATCCTCATCCAAAAGCAAGTAGTTACCTTCAACTATCACTACTTTGTGCCTGCAGCAAGAGATAAAAAAGTAACAAACTACAAGATATATGGTTCTGCAGTCAGGTTTTAATCTGCTTGCATAAAAGCAGGAACTCCTGAAGTAAAATCCACAAAAGAATCACAAATAAGTTCAAACAATAATGATCCTTAGGCATAAAGCATAATTTTCACAATAATTTGGCCATTTGATGATTGGCGTTAATAACTCCTCTTTCCTTCTCATTTGCACATATCTGCAAGATATATTAATATACAGATAACAGATTATCATACTATGATATCATGCACTATTAGATATACCGGTCAGACATTTGTGGTATGAGTAACGCTACATGAACGTAGTAATAGGTACATAAAGGTGTACATACACTCACATGGGGTAGGGCCCGCTTAAATAAAATATTCAACTGGACCCAACCCATGTGAGAGTATGTAAACCTTTTACGTAGAAATTATTATGTCGAGTAGAATTATCCTTGTGGTATACTATCAATTTATTATACACTGGAAACACTAAATTCAAGTTGTGCTGCAGGCCTTATATACACATATATCCAGGAAACATACAGTGGTGGTGAATAAGCTTCTGCACTCATTTAAGCATAAGCCGCTCGATCAACTTTTCTTACTGTATGTATTTCATATTAATACCTATACCATAGAATGAGTTTGAAAGGTAAGAGCTAGAAAGAATCAGAAAGTCCATTACGAACAAGGCCACACTCCAGTATAAACAGCTTCTAAGGACATGTTTACCCATTTATCATAAATGCTGGGTTTCTCAATATTCACTTTACAGAAAGTAGCTCCACGCAAGTGTGATGTGTGCATATGTAAATTGATCCATACTGAAAAGGACAATAATTTTTCTAAGCACATATGGACCATTAATTCATTGAAAATATACAACTTACTGAAGGCTCACAAAGATATCATCTTCAACAGGGTCCCCCAAGCCATGGTCAAATGACGGGACATACACGGATCCCTTTTAGGAGAAAACAGAATAAATAGAAAATCAATTACAGCGGGAATAAGGGCCAATGCAAAGCCTTAAGTTATTCATTACTGTAGTACTCATCATGTTGAATGTTAGCATAGTAACTGAACGTAATCAAAGATGACCTCGTTTCTCAGATTCGTGAGACACGTCAACAGCCGTTCGGGATCAAATGTCCAAGGAGCTGAATCATGACAGAAAGATCAATACTCTCAAGCATATAAGCTTAAAAATAATCAAACTCAAGGAAAGGCCTCACATCCTCTTCTCGCGTGAGCTTCCTTTGGATCCTAATAATTAATGAAACAACATCAGACAATCAGAATTGCCAACAAATAGTAATGAGAATAACTCGCAAATTTTTCAAGGATAGAGCACTACACAGAAAAGAATTACTGAAAATACAAACAAATTAGAATGGTCATTAGTAAAGCAAACAGATTTTGCTAGTCAATATCTTCTTGTGTCATTACTTTATGATTAACATTAACCTTCATAGAGTCCAGCTGATGACGATAAAGATGGAATCCATCCATAGGGAGCACAATTGCAACCTCTGGAGACTCTACTAGAGAATCAAAGCAAGAGGATCTTTGGGCCCACAGCTTATTGACACGGGTAGTTACAGAAGATGCAAGGGTGCTCTTTCCAGCACCTGGAGGCCCACAAAGACCAACTATATGCCTGTATGCAGGATTTGAGTCAGTCTCCAACTTTCCATATAGTTTGGGACTTGGAAAAATCAAACTCGAACATCAGAACAAGGATAAGAATCAACGAATTGCTCTTAAATAAAGTTAGGTGATTACAAAAAATAGTTACACAGTAGTTAACACTTTTTTACGTGTGATGGAACAGGATGGAAAGCAGAAAATCTGATTAGTAGCTCAGTGCATTGGTTAGAACTCAAATACATAATTAAGTTCAATTTACAAAAGCCACACGTGTGGTAAGATTCCAAAACTCACTTAAAATTGGTATTCGACTCAGCTGCTGCAATTGGAACTAGACGTTCAGCCAAGATATCATATACTTCATCCATGCACCTGATAGCAATGACTAAATCGATTCACTAAAAATTATAATAAATAAATAAACAAACAGGAAATGAAAGAGCGTTCAGAATGAGGGCACATTTAGGGACTACCAAAGTGTTAACAAAGAAACCAGGCTCCTATGGAGAGAAGCATCCTTTGGAATAAGAAACTAAACAAGCTTCCTTAACTTCTTAAATCTCTATAAACACTCTTCAGTATGCTCAGAATAAAAGACCAAATCCATTGATATGCCATAACCAACAGCCCAAGTAGGAAAAGATAACTTATATTCTTTCATCCACACAGAATTTCTTAGATGTAAGAAATGGAGAGAGAAAAATAATACCAAATACATAGATTCAGATAAGTTTCAACTTATTTAGAATTCATAAGAGAGATTATACTCCATAAGCACCACACTTATTATGGAAATTCTTAATAAATTTATCAACATCTGCCTGAAGAGACCTTAAAGAGATAACTCATATGACACCAAACGCAAAAGCATGTGTCGTTGTAAAAAAGAAATAGAGAGAGATGCAATTAGTTAACGGTAAAAATCCAGCACTCGACAATAACATTTTTGGCCAATGAAGGCTTCACCATCTAGCCGAAGTGTAATGAAGATAGCTTACCCTGCCTTAATAACAGGAACTTCCTTCAATTGACATCTAAAAACCTGAATCCAACAACAGAGAAAATAAAATAAAAAATAAATAAATAAACATAAAAAGTATAATAGTAGTAATAACAATAATGATGATGACAATCAAATTTGAACTTATGGTACACAAATGAATTGAATGTTTGAAGTTAACATTACAAAATGATCTGCATATGTGTGGTAATTTGAGAGGTCCAAGGAAATTGAAAAACAAAACCTGTAAATGATTTTGTTTCTTATTCGAAGCTCCATTCTGACCCACTAAAGACCTCAATGCCTTCTTTGGCAACAAATGAGCCTGATTCCATTTGGGAAACCATATCTTTTTCAGTAGCAATGCCTCTACATTCAGTACATTGAAATAGATAACAGGTTGGACAAATTTAAAAAAAAAAACATCAAACTAAGCATTAGTTTGACAATTTCTGCACACAAGCATCATACGAACCATCAGAAAAGGCACAGTCATTGAATATCAACCATAATTATCACAGTATATACACCCTTACACAAACAGACGCCAAAATTATCATGTCTTTTGTACAAACACGGTCATCGATTGATAACAAATGAGCCTGAATCCATTTGGGAAATCATGTCTTTTGCAGAAGCAATGCCTCTATATTCAGGACATCAAAGGAAATCACAGTTTGGACAACAATAAGAGAAAAGCATCAAACTAAGCATTAACTTGACAATATGAACAATCAGAAAACGTTGAGAAATTTGCTGCTCGTTACACAGAGAAAGCAGAAGCAGATCATCGAATTCGACCATAATTATCACAATATACACACGCTTACAAATATATACGTCATAATTGAGAATGGAAACTAAGATTTTAGAGCATAATCTTCAAACGCTTAATCATAAATTGATGTTTTTCTTCCGTAAAACTCCGGTACAGTCCAATTATTAGATAGATGATAAAAATAGACTTTCACCTGAGGAAGGCTGCCGGAGGGCTGTGCAGGTAGTTGAAAACGACGAGACCTCCATTTCTGAGCTCAAAATCCGGTGGCGATTGAAGCTTACGAATTACGATAGCAGCTGGAGAAATAAAAACAAATTTTGAAGTTTGCCACCGGCCACGCGGCTGGAGAAATCTATCTATATATATCTATCTATATATATATATATATATATATATATATAAAAAGAGGTTGTTGGAAAATACATTAATAAAAAATTTGACCAAATAAATATAATGTTTGACTTACTATTAATAGAAATTTAAGAAAAACACATGTGAATCTTTAGTAACAAAATCTAAATTCTATTTTTTCGGTAACAAATTTGGAGATTTTTATGGAAACATTTGAATCTCTTGATTTTTCGTTAGCGAACAAGCTTTTGTTTAAATAGACCTGTTTATTTTTCTTTTCCTTCAACCTCTAAAGTAATTTTTCATTCTTCAATTATTTCATGTTTACATCGTTACACTAGAAATAAATTGGCCAAACTGTACAACATAATATTTAATTTATTCGCAATTTGAATGTTTCTTTCTAAAGTTTAGTAATTTGCTGCATGAGGTTTCAATTTTTGAAGATTGAATCATGAGCTCAAAGTATCATAAACCGGACAATGATGTGATGTGATCCATTTTATTTAATTTAAGGGAAAAAAAAAAACTTTGATATTATAAATATCCAATTACTTGGAACAAGAAAATCTTTCACTTTTATTGATTCTAATAATTCCTCCTCGATGAGTGAAACATTTAACGAGGCCACCAAGGAAAATAATTCTAGTACAATAGGGCAAAAGCCACCACCATAAAAGTGTCTGAAAAATCTAAAATGCAATGAACAGTCCAGCCAAAGACGCCCCTAATTGAATTTGAACAACAAATAAAAGTACATACACCCAATAGAACAAACCATCTAATGATCTCATCACAAATTCGAGAAAAAAAAATGCTCTCATTTTCTACAAAGTCCTCGCAATCACTGCACATTTGTGTTTTACAAGCCTTCTACGCTTTTTGTCATCCCCAAATGACTGCAAAGGTTTACAAGACAAGTAAATCTCAAGCACAGACAATAGCTAAAATGGCTTCTTGATTATTACAGTAAGACTTGAATGGTTAAGGTTGGTTAGAAATTTTTACCTGAGGGCTGCAGAAATATGGTATCCGAACCCTTTTGGAGCCATCGGGTAATCTTTTGGAGGGAAGTTGATTATCGACAGAACTAAAGTTACCCATGACCTGCACAGAGTTCATGTTAAGGATTGTAAGTAGGAAGATATGGAGATAAAAAGAAGCTGAAAATTGATAAAGATTGAGCAAGAACTCTAGTGGAAAATTTAGAGGATTGTTATAATTCATTTTACAACTCAATTCAAAGGAAAATATGGGAATGAAAGTTGCAAATTGGCACAATCAGTCCCTTTATTTAAGTTGTAAATGGGAAATTCATCACTGGAAGATTTTAGTGTACATATGCTTACCTGAGTTTCAATGGTCTTGACGAGCATTTGTTCACAATCAGATGCATGTATACTTTCTAGATTGGCACAGTGGAGTAGCAACCTCTCTGGTGTCAAAATGCAGGTGCAAACATTGTTAGAATTATAAGTTTAAAAGAAACACATTGTAGACTTAAATCAATACAGCAGGTTCTCAAAGTACCTGGATTCAGATTCCTACAAGAGTTGAGGTTTATTTCTGTAAGATGAGGACAATTTAAATATAAAGCCTGCATTTGGAAGATTCTCAAATCAGACCACAAAACAAGAACAAATTGATAAATGAGAAAAATCAAGAAGTCTTGAGCAATCTTACATCCAGCCCAGAACAACCCCATAAACTTAGTTTCTTTAGCCGGTTGTGCTTGATAATTAGCTTCTGGTATATAAGGTGCATCTTGCTATTGGGTGTTTTTTGTAATTCCAAGCAATTATCCTCATCATTGGAGGATATTTCAGAATTGGGATCACATATGGTCATTCCACAGTCCATAAGTTCTAGACGAGGAAGCTCGGCAGCAGCAAATTGAATGCCACCTAACAAAACGAGAAGGCATAATAAAAGTTAAAGGCTGATGAGAATATACAGTCACAAGCATACAAATGCATTAATACAGGACATGTGAATTACTTGAAGTGATGTTTGGACAGAGAGAGAGTAGAAGTTTTGATAATGTCTCAGGAAAGACATTGCAGATCATCCCAATGCCACTGTCACTGATGCTAGACCTAATATGAAGCAATGAACCAAGAAGACATTATTCACTGAAAACCAATTGGCAAAACAAGAATATAAATTTCTCAAAAACATTGAGATTGACTGTTTCTAGTTAATAAGAAAACAACATACCCACTGAGATCAAGCAACTCCAGTTTTGGAAAACTTGAACCAATGGCTGCCACTGATGCATCAGTTATCCCTGATCCAAGAACAAGAGAGAGCATTCGCAATCCCCTAATTTTGCAGAAGCGGATAAAAATTGATCAACAAACCAAAAATCATAGAATTGAAAATTCACCAATCACAAAAACAAACATCAACCTCAAATTTGCAGCTGAGAGGGCCAAAACCACATCATGTGAGAGCAAAATTGATGCAATATGTATGTTCTGAAGCTTAGGACAGCTTCTTCCCAATCCATCCATAACTGCTCTAAGGTCAGTGCTATCGTTTTCTTGACGAGAGAAGTCCAAAGAAATCTCTTTTAAATTTGGGCAATTAAAAATCTGCACACATAATATGCAATAAGTTGATTAATAAAAGTATTCAGATATGGTTAAATAGAAGTACTTATGGTTAAGTAAAAGTAGTCAACTCCAACAGGCAATTACCATCTTAGAAAGGGAGTGAAGATCTGAAAGCCAAAGAGTAGAGAGACTTGTTGAAGAAAATACAAAACCCCCAAGGTTACCGCACCCTTCCATCTTGAGACTGGTTAGGCATCTTTTATCGGCAACAAAACGACTCAACTCATCTCTGAAAGAGTTTATAACATTAATTGAACTTCACTCCACAGTACATGCAATTATAGAGTTATCTTGAAATATAGTAAACCCGTTTGCATATGAGGAGGTAAAAGCAGCTTAGTTTGAATACTAATTTGCAATAGGTTTCGACACTAGTCAACAAGGAACATGATCTAGTTAAGTTGGAAAGAATATGTTGAACTTCCCATGAGGGTGCTTATTAGCATATGAACTTTTAGGAAAGTCGTTTTTTTTAATAAATCTTCAAGTTACCTCAAAATAAGATTACTTGTGACACCACCATGATCACAAAATTAACTATCAAACAAATTTCAAGAATATGTCATAACAGCTTCTGTGAAGCAATCAATCACAAGAGCATCATAAACTTCAATTACATGCAAAAAAAAATATATCAATGCATACAAATCACTGATAAAAATCAAAGTGATAAGTACATTGATAAAATAACAATCGCAGATTATAGATCGTTGTCAAAGATTTGAGATCACTACCCAGATATCCGATTAATGGATGAATCACAAGTAAGGATCTCCAGAGACTGCAAAATTGGGCACGAGAAGGCAATACAAGCCAGCATTGTTGCATCAACATCACTGCAAAATAAAATACCAAATCTATTTATAATAAGATAAAAAACATCTTCCCTACAACAATATGACAATATAATCAAATTCCATTAAATTCGTTGATCCTCAAATTAAAGTTCATATATTTAATCATTGAATCCTTTTAATTCCCATCTAATGTTTATTCTAGTGTTCAATTTTGCTTGGATAACCATCCTATATGAGAATGAGCCATGTTTATTAACTGTAGGACTTAAGTTTCATTGTTTTTAAAGAAGACTGCGAATTTGAACTCCCAAGCTTCAGTAATCACCGGATCCAATCCATAGAACCTTAGATCTACCACAAGTCTTCGGAACCCTAACCTTTCAATTCTCAGCGACAGTCTTATCAGCCCAGGGCATTTTTGCAGAATGGACCCAACAAATCCGATCTGCGCCTTCGCGGGAACCCTGAGCTGCAGCTCCTCCGCCGCACGCCAGAGCTTCCTCGTCGCCTCCCTCCATCCTCTGCACACCCCCGCCGCCGACAGCAGCCCTGACGGCGGCACCCTACGCAAAACCTCCCACAAACAGTTCATCGGCAACCCACCCGACTCGTACGGATCCGGATACTCTTCCAGATCGAGCTGCTCCTCGTCCGCCCCATCGATCGACTCGGCCACGCCGGGATCGTCGAACAACAGGGCCCGACGTCGCCTCGCCGGCGGCGGAGGCGTCGCGCAGACCAGCTTCTCCGCTGCCACGGCAGACGAATCGGCGCCGCTGGCCGCCGGCGTGGACACGGGGGTGGCCGCGCCGTCGTCGTTGGAGGCGTAGGGGCACTTGTGGCCTTTCTTCGGCAGTCCGCAGCGGCCGCAGTTGTAGTTGCCCCTCTTCTTGCCGGTTCTGAGGAGGAGATCGGCGTCGGAGATGGGGGTGACGGGGTGGGGCTGGTGGCCCTGCATTAGGCGCGTGGTCGGACGGGTAGAGAGCGAAAAAATGGAGGTGGAGAGAAGGATTTCGGACAAAAGCGGTGGAAAATTTGAGAGCAGAAATTAAAGGGGTTATGGGGAAGGCGCGGGAGAAGGTAGCAGATTTGGCGCCTCAGGTTTTGAAACCATTTTTCTTTTTTCAGGGAGGAGCCATTTTTGGAGCGTTTGCATTTGAGAGGGAGACAAATTATCTATCTATATTATTATTAAGGGCTTTGACTTCGTAGTGAAATAAGCTTTAAGAAAATTATAATTTTCGTGTAGGCTAG
>BKCP01000001.1:4187044-4213349 GCA_008636005.1 Striga asiatica
AAAAGTACTTCTTACATGGTGGTTGATTTAATTTCACTCCTCTAAATCGGGGCTTTCATATAGCTCAATTTCGGATCGAAGCTCTCTTAACCTTGGGTTATAAGTGATAGGTTGGGGAGGATCGAGATAAGTCCATGGGGGGCTAGAGATCAAGTTATCGAACTAGAGCCTAAAAGGGTTGGAGGTTTAGTTAGCGATCTAGAGCATAGGATGGTTGAAGGTTGAGTTACCGACCTTGGGTTTAAGCGACCTGAGTCTTTATACACGGTGACCTATCACCTGGCAAGCGACACAATGAACCGATACAAGTGTTAATCACATGACATCTAATGAAAGGTATGATTGTGAAAATTTTGAAAATCTAAGAGATATGAAAGATATATCACAAAAGGATGTGTATATATTCGGTTTCCTTAGAAAGACATAGTTATTGGGAAACAAGATAGCTATTCTCTTATTAGAAGAGTAGAGTTCCAAGGAGTGAGCCCCTATAGGTCGACCCGATGCATATTGTTGCTTCGAGATTATGGGCACACTACGAACAACAGTAATGAACTCAATGATGAATTTGAAATATCCTTAAAAACTAGTTACAGGTCGGAATCGTCGGTTTTGGGTCGCAGTTTTGGAGACACTGGATTGGCCCGATCATATGTACAAGTCGGTTCAGTGAAGCGACGGTTCCGAGCCGGCTCATGAACCGTCGGTTCCAGTTGTTCAAATTTTTTTATATGATTGAACCGAAACTGGCCTGGGTAAAACCACAGTTTAAGACCCATGGTCAATGGGTTGGTTCAGCCCGTAGTCATGTCTATGTGGCAAAGCACGAGTTCGTCTTCATGAATAAGGAGCCTGAAAATGAAAAATATAGGGTAACAAAAGAAGTCGGGAGGACCGAAAGAAGCCCAAACATCCTCCCCGGAAGTGGAGGGTGATTTACATGATTGTCAAAGGGCCAACAACGAATGATGACTTGAATCAAACAATAAAGCGGCATGCTCGACGGGTGGATGGAATCGAGGAGGTCGAAGAGGTCCGAATTGCAGGAGAAGTGTCGCTTTTACAGGTACTCGAACGAGAAAGTCAAACACGATTCGAAGATCCAAAGAGAATCGACCATCTAAATCGAGATTATTTGAAAGATCCTATCATCTAGAATATATATTAAAAAAAAAAAGTTATAATATTGTTAGATTTTAAGAAAAGCATATGTTTGTGTATGCTACGCCGATTTTGAGAAAACCTTTTATACATAACTGAATTAATCAATTAAGCATCCTGTATATATAACATTATAAAAACATTTTAATTTTGTCATCCTGAAATTATATGGAGATATTTATTGTAACATGGCATTAACCCAAATGGAAATTATAAATCCATTGAATTTTTACATGTTATTATGACATGGCTTTATATCCGACCACGGTGAATTTTATATGTGAGATGCAACTTGTAAAGCTTTATCTTAGCACGGTAATTATCTGTTTAATCCACCTCTTAATCTGTACTTGGTAGTCCTAAACGACACTTACTGTCATGGGATTCTTGCCTTGGAATTTGGAAAGAGAAGGTGATTTTACAGTAAAAAATTGGATTTTAGCAATAATGTGGATTTCCCCTTTCTTGGATTATGTGAACAACGACACATAGTTGCAAGTATCTCCTAATTCTGGAAATATTACATTAAAGAAAGGTGGTTGTTAGTTATGGTGGAGATGTATTTGATGACTATAGCCTGCCATTTTAAAATAAGGCTTTCAATGCTTAGATAAAATACTAAGGTAAAAAAAAATGTGGTAGTATTAATCCTCTTGACAATCATCCCTACGTAGAATGAGATGGAACAATGAGTAGTAGAAACCATTTTAAATTAGAGGATTTCGTTCAGTATTTAACCATCTGGTTGTTATAAGTTTTACATTTAAAATTTGTAATTGTTTTTTCTTTTTATCTTACATTATGCATAAACATTTTTTTTTTTGTGTTTTATTTATTATACTTCTAGGTTTTCTTTGATATTGAAATGATTGCAAATATCACAGGAGGGCCAGAATAAGGATGTGCATGGATCCAATACCAAATCGACCAAACTCCCAAAACCAAAATAATTGAACAAGTCATTTATCGAAACCGAACAGGCCAGTTTTCGAAAGTCCGAACTGAACCGGTTGTTTAATTCTACTGACTAAGCAAATTAATCAAAATACATTATAATTTATTGTATATTTTTCTTTTAATATTTATATTTTTATATTACATATAATACATTTTCGGTACGGGTAATTCAGACATTTTGGAATTAAAAATCAAAACCGATAAAAATAACTTAAATACCAAAAAAAAATGAAAATGAAAATCAGTAACTGTTCGACAACAACCATACTTTCTTAAAAAAAAAATATTTATGTTATGAAATATCACACTTTCGGTTTCAGTTTATATTGTATTTCAAAACACGACTTTTGTGTATAATAAAATAATATTATTGCATAACCACCATGCAATCTAAGAGAATTTTATCCTAATGCCCGATGAATGATAATTCGGCAACCACTTGAAAATCAAGAACAAAGCTTGTTATTAGTGATATTATTAAGACCACTAATATAATCAATACTAGTGACATTATTGAGCAATTATTTACAAGACAAGTAACAACACATTGGAGAGAAATAGCTCCACACCAAAATACACAATAGCTATAGAAAAACTCAATGCAGTTACATCTCAAAAAATGCTCACAGAAAAAAACTCACTTTTTTATACAGCTATATAGTTTGTCTTTGGAGTGGGGCCTTCCTATGCAAATCAAACCAATAAATTATTTAGAACCATAAGAATGTGAAAGTTTTTGACCTCTGGTAGAGCTTACTGACAGTCTAGAGAAGTGATTACATATCATACCGTGAAGTATGGTTTTTGCTTTCAGAAACGGCAGGACTCAATTTGGTCTGTCCATAGCATCAAACACCGGCAGCAGCTTTGATATCAGAATCCAGTTTTCCCTGAATGATACAAAAAATATAATTAGCAGATGTGTGTGGCCTGTGATTATATTTAGGTTATGTTTTTATAACTTTTAAGTGAATTTCGAGCTTATAGTTGATAACTTATGACTTATGGCTGAAAAACTAGCTTATATAATAAAAGTGTTTAGTAAAATTACATGATAAGCTAGCTGAATAAAAATTTCAATTGGCTTATTCGAAAAGCTACCCAAGGAAGCTTATGAGCTCGAGCTTTGTAAAAAAGTTTGTCCTACCAAACCAAGTATTTTTGAATACAGGAAGCTTATAAGATAATCAAATAAGCTATAAGCTAGCTTATATGCTTACCAGACACTACCTTCTTATTACAAAAAGGTGGAAAATGTCTTACGTCTAACGGTTTACTTCGAATTTTGCGTGTAGGAGTTCTCATGGTGACGAGCTCCTCAGCTGCAGTGGGGTGGATACCAATTGTGGCATCAAAGTCTGCCTTAGTCAGCCCAGCTTTAACGGCTACAGCAAATCCCTGGAAAAATCACGGATTGAGAATTGACATTAATACTTAAACGAAAAGGATAAAGTCATAGTACAAAATAGAAAGCAATCCAAAATGACAACTAACTAGAGGAAGCCACCTGAACAATTTCAGGTGAATCATCTCCACACATGTGCAGACCAATGACTTTGTTCGTCTTTGCGCTAACAATGAGTTTCATGAAAACCCGTTCAGGAAGGCCCGAGAGAGTAGCTTTTAAAGGCCTGAAGTTCGATGTATAAACATCGATATCACCGTATTCTTTAATGGCCTGCTCTTCAGTAAGACCAACCTGACCAATGGGTGGCTGAGAAAACACTGCAGATGGCACAGCACTGCAATTGAAAGAGGCTTGAGTTTAGGGAAAAGGAAGCTTTGACATTTTCACATAAAACTGATGCATTTTATTGTCTATCTTGTTCTTACAGATATACATTTGACAAAGTAACTGGTTGTTTTTGCCAGTTGGCAAACAAATATATTTTGTGAATTGAGTTTTAATAAACAGCTACACTTTTTTTTTTTTCAAAAAACAAAAGGAAAAAACAAAAGAAAGAAAAACCACTCATCTGACTACAATAGGAAATAGAACCTGTAATCTGGTTTTATTGGTTCATTGGCAAACAAAGTTTTTGCCAATGCTCCTCCTTCCATTAATGCAACAGGTGTCAAGTTTATTCTATCAGTAACATCTCCAACAGCCCAAATGGAGGGAACAGAAGTCTGAGAGAATTCGTCAACCTGAGTAAGCATTTCAAGATTGAAAGCATTATCGCTCATTATTTGTCCAGATTTAGATGCAAGCTGACTTGGGAGGGAGAGAGTGTAACTGGACCAAAATGACTTAAATAGACGTTACCTCTATGGCTCCGTTTTTCGACATCTTCACACCAACTGCTTCTAAACCTAAATCCTGTTGCAAAAGACGCATGAATGTTCAGGACTCTTCATTGGTCTACCATGAATGATAGTTGAGTTTAAATTAATTAGGTAAAAGAACCGTAAACAAATGCTGCAATTAAACTTGAGAAGTGGACAACACACGTAATATCAAAATTTCCATATTTTTTTGACAACCCATGTAACCAAAAAGTCCACGAGAAAGGATAGGTCTTCACCTTCGTATTTGGTCTGCGTCCTGTTGCAAACATGACGTGAGAAAAACCATCAACTGTTCCCTTATTAGTTTTCACAGACAGGAGTCCATTTGATGACTTGATTATTGCCTGAGGCGTCTCCTCCGTGTGAAAATCAATTCCTTTCAATGACATCTGCTCTCCAACAAAGTCTCTGATCTGCAAAGTACAAGTTGAATCACTGGTCTCACAAATAAAAGATTTTCACAAGCATTTTTTCCAAGCACAAAAAAATGACCTCTAGAGGTGTGGTCACTAACCAAAAGAAAAAAAAAATAAAAAAAATTCCAAGTTAATACCCTCAATATTTACTCTTGTTCTCCACTTAAAACCTACGCATGGGGTATTATTGCCTTTAAAATATATATATATATATATATTTCGTTTCTGAATAGACCAAAAATGTAGGTTTGTTTTCTTAGTGTGTATTTAAGAGTATGGCAACAAACCTCTTCATCAAAACCCCTCAACACCTTTTTCTGCCTAATAAATACATGGACATCGCTCTTCAAGCCATTGAAGATGCCAGCAAACTCAAGTGCAATATAGCCGCCCCCAACTATGGCAATTTTCTCAGGCTTTGAAGGTAAATCAAGGGCCGCGTCAGAATCTATCACATATTCACTTCCCGGGATATCTGGAATGAAAGGACGCCCGCCAACTGAAATAAGAATATTCTTTGCTGAGTAAAGCTTTCCATTCACGTCTACTGTGTGTGGGTCCACAATCTGAATAGGAATTCATAACAACTCGGAGTTATGGGTCATTGGTTCGAAAGAAAAAAAAATAAAAAAGATTATGCACAGGCTTAGACTTTTAAAAAAAATCATCCAACCTTGCCACGGCCTTCAATTAGTTCGACACCAGCATTGTTCAGAATATTTTTATAAATTCCAGTAAGGCGGTGCAATTCAGCATTCTTATTTGCAATCAAGGTGCTCCAATCATGCTTGGGTTCTGCTTCATAACTCCATCCAAAACCACCACTCTCTTCAAATTCATGAGAAAATTTGGATGCATAAACAAGGAGCTTTTTCGGCACACATCCACGGAGAACACACCTTCACAGGATTCAACAGAAAATTATTGGACATTTCAAGGACTTCTCTGAGCAAAACAGGATGTCATGCAAAACGCATTCATCATTTGTAATCAGATGTCTCCTAGGATTGTATAACATAATATACAATTAATTCAACTCCAAGAAAAACAGGATGTCATGCAAATCACATTCATCATTTGTAATCAGATGTCTCCTAGGATTGTATAATGTAACATTCAATTAATTTAACTAAGGCTGAAAAAGAATCATTAAAACTTATAGCTGCAGGCGTGAGAAATAGTACAAATCTTTAAGTTCAGGGATATTAACAACATACTAAACAAGAATATGATCTTTTTAATTTAGAAGGAAGTCACAGAAACCTATCCAAGGACTTACCTTTAAGCAAAAAGAACTTATTTCTGGTAGAAACCAATGACATCCAAAAAAGAAAAATTTTCCCCTAAAATTGCAGTATTAGGATGAAGAAGTCCATAGCTTTTTAGTTCACATTATTGTTCAATGCATTAAATTAACCCAGAATTCCCTCTATTGACTGAATTGTATCTAATTAACACGCACACACACACCAGGCTCGTGAAGATACATGATAACATACTCAGACAACGAAAATAATAAAAGGCACAACGCAGTAAGTCCTCATCAAACAAACTAAAAAAGAAACAGTGGAAAAAGGAAGAATAATGAAGATTAATCATACACGAAATTAAATAAAAACATACGTGCCGCCAACTCCGCCTGTCGAGTCGGATGAAATCGTAGAGAAAGGCAGCTCGCAGACGGCAACTTTAGCCCCAAAATTGGCGGCGAAGCGAGAGGCTCTGACGCCCCCGCTGCCGGCGCCGAGTGTAAATAGGTCGTAGTCGAACTTCCGCGTCGGCTCGGCTCCGTTGGCGGACTCGGAGCGAATTCCGGTGGTGAGGCGGCGGCGGCTCCGATGAGAGGAGTAGGCGGAGTGGGATAAGTCTCTGGAGCTCAGCGATTTGGTGTGATGAGAGAACGAGAGGAAGGTAATCGGGAATCTGTAGTTGCGGAGGGTTTGCAGCGCCGGCGAAGTAAGCGACGAGCCGAGCCTCGGCGTGCTCAGAGATGTGGCCGCCATTGAAATCTCGGTTCACGTCTCCGTTACCGAGTTACCTATCTTATATCCAACTCAATCTAAATTATGGAAAATAAAATATTAGTATCTATCATTATATAAAAAGAATAACATTTTTACAAATTTAGAAACCTTTTTTCCCGCCAAAATCATTAAATATATCCTACATATAGTAATTGTTGGACAAATCTGAATAGGCAAAAAAATCGGCTCATTAATTGTGTAACGATTTATTTCTCCTATTTTTTTGACAATAAATATTTGTTTTTCTTTTTCCTATTTTTAGTATAAATCTACACGAGCTTATCTTTTCTGTTACAAAATCTCATTGCATACAGAAATTAATTTGAAAAAATAAAATAAAATAGAAACTAATTCATAATTACTACTAGAAATCCATTATCTTTAAAAAAAATAAAATAAAATAGAAATCAATTCATAATTACTACTAGAAATCCATTATCTACTTTAAAAAGCTAATTTTTATCGGTCTAATTACTAATATTTTTACAAATGTTATAAGCTAACCATATAAAAAAGTATAATAATAATTTTGAGATGGTGTGTAATCAATTTTTTTCATATTCTCTTATACAAAATAATTTACATTGTTTGACCCTGAATCTTTAATTTATAATTATTAAGTATTGTTTATCCTCCTTTTTAATTTATAATTATTTTTTTTTCTTCTTCTTTTTAAATAGGAGCAATAGTAGTTTCCACTTCCGCCATTTAATGACTCAAACTCGAGGTCTATTTATAATATTGTTAATTTAATATTGTTCCCGTGCATCGCACGAGGTACACACTAGTAAATTACTATTAGGGGTGCACATTCGGTCGAAATCGAATCAAACCGAACCAACCGAAAACCGAACCGAAATTTATAGTTCGGTTCGATTTTTAACCGAATATTTATCAGTCGGTTCGGTTTGGTTATCAGTTAACCAAACATATTCAAAAGATTCGAAACTAAAATCCATCAAGTGAAATACCAAAATCGTCACCGAATCTGAAAAGCCCTAAATTGAAGCACGATGTAGTCGACAATTTGGAACCCGCGACTCAGATCAAAGACATGTAAATCAACAAAAAAAAAAAAAATGATTATAACAATCACAAGGTAAAAGAAGAAAGAGAGCAATTGATAAAAAATTGAAAGCTTCAATTGGCTCAATTGAAATTCACCAAATCATTTCAATCGAAATAGGGCTTTGCCGAATTTGTTCAATTGAATCCCGAGGAGCAGCTCGTACAAGGGATTTGGGTTCCCCGAGGAGCAGCCCGCACGCGGGATTTGGGTAGCGAACTCACTGATGGAGTTCCACTAATTTGAAAAGACGAGCCGTCGAGTGCCGAATAAGGCTTTGCCGATTTGGGTGTGTGTCGGAGAGCGAGCGGCGAGCACTGAGCGCGGCGGGTTGAACGGTGATTGTGTGCGGCGGGAGACGAAGTTATGGCGGGGTTGTGACATGTGACTGAAAGTGCAGTATGAGTTTGAGTTTTGGTAGACGAAAGAAAGATTGAAGAGGAAGAGCACTGTAATGGGCTTTTTTTAAGAAAGAAAGAAAAAAAAAAAGTAATGTAATGGGCCTGGGTGGGTGGCATGCGGGCTGTTGCATGTGGGTGCCTGGTGGGCCTCATTTTATTTGCTTGCCTCAAAACATGGGTGGTGTAATATTGGGCATTTATAACTTATACAAATAATTTCGGTTTTCGGTTCGGTTTGGTTAACCGAGCACGTATTTCATAACCGAACCGAAAACCGAAATTTTAGGAATCTACAAACCGAAAACCGAACCGAATATTCAATTTCGATTTCGGTCCAAATCGAATTTTCGGTTTCGGTCGGTTCAGCTCGGTTAACTGTATTGTGTACACCCCTAATTACTATATGTATGAAAGTTACATTTAAAAACATATAATAGGCACATTATAAATTATAAATTTAAGTTTTATAAAAATGAGAAACATAATTATATATTTTTTACTTATATATTAATCATTATATAATTACGAATGATGTAAATTTTTTAGACGTAATTAATTAAAAAATAAATAAATTGGATAGTCATTCGGCAATTTTGGTGGTGGTGTTTATTGAATAGTCACTCTTTCTATATATAGATAAGGTCTATATTTTCAATGGAGATACGTAAGTTTATGTTAAAATATAATAATTTTAAAAATAAATAAATAAAATTATATATTAGGATATGTTGTTTAAACATTTGATACTAATTAAATTTATTGTGTAATGTCTATTGTGATATATGTTGAGAAAAATACGCTGAATTTTTCATGAAGTCGGATCTATAAAAGTGAAATAAAAAATAAAAATTGGACACACCAAATTGATAACGGAGTTCGGCCAATAATGCCTACGTCTCCGGACTACTGCAGATATTTTATTGGGAAAAAGAAAATACACTCGTGTTTACAAAACACTCTCGAAACCACTCACAATTCACAACTCAAAAAATACACACAAATGCTAAATTATTTTTAGCTCACTCTCTTTTTTTATCTCTCTTGTGTTTTTCTTTGTTGTGGTGCTTTGTTGTGATGTATATGTTAATGAGAATACCTCTATTTATAGAGGGAGAGAGCAATGTGAACATTGCACTCAATTCTAGGCGCCTGTCAAAGAAAGGATGCTACCGTCCATTTTTCCTTCTTTTGCTGTTGAAAGGCTGCTGCCTTTTTTTCTTTGTTTTGTTGTTGTTCAAAAAACTGTTGTCAAATAAATGGCCCCGCAGCCATTTTTGACTCAACAATCTCCCACTTGAGGACTGATTTCAATCTGTCCTCACACCTCAATTTCTGCAGTAGTCTTCTCAGGTTTGTTATTCTAGTAGGCCAACTGAAGTTGAGCACAACTTCAGTTTGTCAATGGTCACCACCTTCGTTAGCATATCTGCTGGGTTCTTGCTTCCTACAATCTTGTTCAAAGTCAACACTTCATCCTCGAGAAGGGATCTGATGAAATGATATCGTATGTCAATGTGCTTAGTTCTGGAATGAAACACCGAGTTCTTTGCCAGATGTATTGCACTCTGACTGTCACTGTGCAAGACACTCTCCTTTTGAGTGAAACCCAACTCTGCTAACAATCCTTGAAGCCATATCAATTCTTTACTGGCTTCTGTCACTGCTACATACTCAGCCTCTGTAGTTGATAGAGCAACAATCTTTTGTATCCGCGACATCCAACTAACAGCTGTAGCTCCGACAGTGAAAACATAACCGGTGGTACTTCTTCGGTGATCAACTTCACCTCCAAAGTCTGCATCTACGTAGCCTTGTAACTTTAGATCTCCTTTTCTAAAGTACAGACATTTTTCTGTCGTGCCACATAAATATCTAAAAATCCATTTGACTGCTTCCCAATGAGCTTTTCCTGGTTTTGACATAAACCTGCTAACAACTCCCACTGCATGGCCAATGTCTGGCCTCGTACAGACCATCGCGTACATCAAACTTCCAATGGCTGAAGCATAAGGAATCTTAGCCATGAACTCTTTTTCTTCTTTTGTTTGAGGAGACTGGTCCTTGGATAGACGAAAATGGCTGGCCAAAGGTGTACTGACTGGCTTAGCCTTGTCCATGTTAAATCTCTGCAAAACACGGTTGATGTACTCCGCCTGAGATAACTGCAAAACTCCCTTTTGCTTATCTCTCGTGATTTGCATTCCAAGAATCTTCTTTGCTGGGCCTAAGTCCTTCATGTCAAATTCTTTTGACAACTGCATCTTTAATTTTCTGATGTCTTTCTTCATGTCCTCTGGCTTCTTTCCTGTGAGTGGTTGATACATATTCTTCTGGTACAGATAATCCTCGATCTGCATCTTCCAGAAGCCAAAGTCCGCACCGTCGAACTTTTCGATTTTCATTTTTCCTTCGTCTGCAGCCATCACTTCAACTCTGATCTGACTTCTCTGCCGGATCGTTTCCGTAATTTTTGTGAACTACCGTGTTTTATAACACGACGGTAGATAAATTGTAGCGCCGACAAAATTGGTACTATTCACGTTTTTCAACGGAATAGTAACACCACACAAAAATACAGAATTAACAATCTGGCTCTGATACCAGTTGTTGGGAAAAATACGCTGAATTTTCCATGAAGTCGGATCTATAAAAGTGAAATAAAAAATAAAAATTGGACACACCAAATTGATAACGGAGTTCGGCCAATAATGCCTACGTCTCCGGACTACTGCAGATATTTTATTGGGAAAAAGAAAATACACTCGTGTTTACAAAACACTCTCGAAACCACTCACAATTCACAACTCAAAAAATACACACAAATGCTAAATTATTTTTAGCTCACTCTCTTTTTTTATCTCTCTTGTGTTTTTCTTTGTTGTGGTGCTTTGTTGTGATGTATATGTTAATGAGAATACCTCTATTTATAGAGGGAGAGAGCAATGTGAACATTGCACTCAATTCTAGGCACCTGTCAAAGAAAGGATGCTACCGTCCATTTTTCCTTCTTTTGCTGTTGAAAGGCTGCTGCCTTTTTTTCTTTGTTTTGTTGTTGTTCAAAAAACTGCTGTCAAATAAATGGCCCCGCAGCCATTTTTGACTCAACAATATATTAGCAAAATTACAGAGAACATAAATTACATTATCAAGTCCCCTATTCAATTTTGTGCTTTCAGTAGAACACATATTTTGAAAGACTACGAACTAATTTACTAACTTCTTCACCCCATGCTACATGAATCATCTTTATATCCACCATGAAATCCGACCTAAACCATCCCGCAGACTGAAGTTAATTTATGCTTCCATCTTCACAACGTATGAAAGGCTATAATTTAAACACAAACAACAAAAGATGGTGATTAAATTACAAAGCCTAAAAAACTGTGCCTTTTTTTGCAATTTTGCCTTGATTTTAAAAGTATGATGTTGCAAATATGAACTTATGACATGAATGCTGAAAATTATAACTAATAAATAATAGAGTATGCATAAGAGCATCCTGCATTTGCAATTAGATTTACCATAATTGTAGTCTATGATCATGTCCAACACTCTACTAATCATCAATCACACTTAATTTCAAGGCACAAAAAGGGCAATGAAAACCAGGAGATTACATTAAAAAGTAGCTGTTTACAAGCACACAATGAACACAATATTTTATACTCATCATCAAAGGAGATGTATTAAAAACTACTAAAATCCCCCAAAGCTCCAAGGCCCAAGCTCAAAGTGACAGCCCAGATTCCTCGTCCTCCTCGAGGCCCGAAACGTAGACAAAGTAGAGAGCCCAAATTAAACCAAAGACGCCGAAAATGATCCAGCCCAATAGATTGTTGCTCAGCCCAAACGGAAGCCCAGTACCCTCCGTGCTCATTCTCTCATCCACCAAGGCCATGGCGGCTGGGCTGGACACAGCCGCCGCACAAGCCGCCGCCGCCGCCAGTGAAGCCGCCATACCAATACCCACATTCGGCTCGCTCTCTTGTGGCTTTCCTTCCATGGAGCTTCGAACTTTGCCCACGTTCTTGGGCATGGATGGCAAGCCTGTAATTAATTACAACAAATAAAATCTATGATTGCATTAGACAAATTCTGAGCAACAAATTTTGACGGAACTTGCTTCTCTACCTTAGTCCTCACATGATTGCGAAAAATAATTGAAAAAATAAAATAAAAGAAAATGAAAGGACGATTGTGTTAAATCCTCACCCAGGACGGCGGAGGGGCGCACGGCGGAGGCCTTGTGCACGAGGGCGGCGCGTGTAACTAACGAAGCTGAAGTGCAAGCTGTGATGGTGGCCATTTTTTGGTCAAAATTCAATTGATCTTGTTGGGTCAAAATTCACACTGGAGAAAATTCAGTGTGTTAGTGTGATTTGCAATTGCAAGCAGTATCTAATATTATCTCCGTATCAGGCAGCCACACACCTCGGATTAGGTGATTTGAGCCTCATCTGTAAGCACCCAATTTCATGTCGCCACGTGTCACTTGATCCCATGGCAGCCACATGTTCTTTTCCTCAAGTCAAATGAAAAATCCGAATGGGAAGGAAAATAATTGGCTATTGGGGTCAAACATGGAGATATTAAAAGAAACAAGTCTTTTGTAAGTTAGGCTCGACCAGACTCGAGATTCTTTTAGTTTAGTCAGTTTGAGTTCAACTCGTTAATATTGAGAGCAGAGCTTCCATGTTTTGTATGATAAAACCCGAGCTCGATTCGTTTACAGTCCTACACACATAAGTATACATACACGAAGAAATATTTTACAATAAAAAACAAAAGAATCATCAGATTTAACAAATAAAATAAATAAAGAACTAAATAATAGAAATTCAATCACATTTTAGAATGATAACAATAATACACGAACTAGTGCGTTGTACTTTTACAACAAAATGTGTGAAAAACATTTAATTATAACAAAAATATTATACTTTTATCTATGTTAAAATTTATTTTTTAATATGACATTTCTATACTACAATATGTCAATTTGTTGATAGTTATGATTGTCTATGGTTATGTATATCAAATACCAACCTAACTAAAGTTATACTTATTCTTTGAAATATTATGAAGTTATTTCATACTTTTCATGTTGAATGTGTAAGGGCTTGCTTGTTTACAAAATAATTCGTAAAAAATGAGTTATTTTAGTTAATCATAGTTAATTTTTAAAAAATGTAGTATGATTAATTATTAATGGAATTTTAAGAATGTATTAAAATAATATTTAAGACAAAATGATTAAAATTGATTTGATGTAAAAGTAGGAGATAAATGATTGGAAATGATAGGTAGTTAAAATTATGTGAGTGGATAAATAGTGAATTAAAGTTGATGTGATGTGTTAGAATAATTGGTTTGTATTATTTAATTATATGAATAATATTAAAGACAATGGAATTGAGTTAAAATTGAGTTAGATTTTGAGTATGAATTAAAGGTGAGTGAAATAATTGATAAACAAGCATGGCCTAAATATCTTGATCGTGATTCTTGAGGTGTATAAGAACCAATTTTCAGAGAATTTGACTGGTCATTTAACTAACGAAACTGCAAATTCACTTGACCACTAGTTTGAATTCATAGATATTTTTTTGTTCAATTTTCATCAAATATATACATGGCTAATATACATAACAATGAACAAAGATAATATAACATACAATGTCTTATGTCTATAAATAAAAGACTTAAAACGTCATTTGTGGTCACCAACCAATACTAGTTAAAATTCAAAATGAGAATTAAAATAATTCAAAAAGTAGTTCAATGTTAAAATCAAGACAATATAAAAGTCACCAATTTACATTCAAAAAGAAGGAAGAAACTAAAAGGNAAAAAAAAAAAAAAAAGGCCAACCGCCAGAACCTGTGCCCGAACACTGATTTTTAATCAACTCGGGCAGTTCTTGATCTAATTTTCAGGCTGGACAATTTTATCGATAGAATCGAACTATTCAGAATCATGATAAGAACAACAGATAAAATCAGACTAGTGTTGAAGCTGTCCGATTTTCAGAACCACGATACGAACAAAAGAACATCAGGTTTTGAAAGAGAGCAACTTCTTGGAATTAGCCAAAAACCTCAGGTGTATATGTCAGAATTGTATTATGTCTAATGAACATTTGTTACTCTACACAAGACTTACATTTTACATGCACAATATCCAGAGCAACCAAGATAAAACTGCTATGGGCTTCACCAAGATCTGGCTACTTATTGCTAGAATGGTCCAAGCTACTAAAAATTCTATGGCTGTATTAGTATATAAAAAAAAAAAAAAAAAAANAAAAAAAAAAAAAAAAAAGAGAGTAGAAATTCACCTGTAAGAATCATTGAATATTGAGAAAGAATGATTGCATAAATCGAATCTTGTCATGTTGTACCGAATCTAACTACTCGTGAACGTTGCATTGTTGCAGGTATGGATGATCGTATTTGACATGTTCTCTCCAGTAATGCTTGTATCTCTCGAACCCAATATCTAACCACGGTTTATGAATCCCATCAAAATGCAAAACAAAGGCTCGATTTATATTGTCCTGCCTCACACTAGAATCATGCCCTAACCCTAAGACTTGCCACTGATTATCTAAAGCAAGCGTGTGTTTGTAGAACGTGAGCCAACCAATGGGCAAGCTTCCTTCTGTCAAGATTGGCCTCTTATTAGCCTGCACGAACATTAATACATTTGAGTGACGAAATTTATTAACATCTTTGAAATGTTGGGTTTGACATGGATAAAATTCCTAAAACATATTTATATTCGACGGAAAATTTTATACTGGTATTGCCATCTTAGGCTATGTTTGGTAAAACTAGCTGATAGCTGATAAGCATGCTTATAGCTTATTAGTAATTTTCGAGTTTTTAGCTTATAGCTTATATGATAAAAGTGTTTGGTAAAATTAACTGATAAGCTAGCTGAAATAAAAATTTCAACGAGCTTATTTGAAAAGCTACCAAAAGAAGCTTATCAGATAAGCTCGAGCTTTTTAAATAAGCTCGTCCTACCAAACGGAACTTATTTAAATACAGGGAGCTTATAAGCTAATTAAATAGGTTATAAGCTAGCTTAAGCCTTACCAGCTTCATTTTGATGAATACATAAAAACCAACTTTAAAATAAATAGAAGGGAAAGAATGAGAAAGTCATGGCTATGCAGCAGCATTTACGTCCTAGGTCTAGGATAAGCTTCCTATATTCAAATACGTTTCATTTGGTAGGGCGAGCTTTTCTAAAAAGTTCGAGCTTATCTCATAAGCTTCTTTGGGTAGCTTTTCAAATAAGCTGTTGAAAACTTGAAATTTTTATTTTAGCTAGCTTATTAACTAATTTTACCAAACACTTTTATCATATAAGCTAGCTTTCCAGCTATAAGCTCGAAAATCACTTATCAGCTGGTTTTACCAAACATAGCCTAAATACAAAACTCATAGCTATATTTTTTGAAAAACATATGCCCCCTTAAAATGTAACAAGCACCCATTTAAATTTATGTTCACCAAACAAATACCCCATTATGCGACTCTCCAGGTTCCATTTGTAAAAGAGAAACATATATAGATGGGCCCTGATTATTAATAATAACCTGTTTTTTCTTGTAGTTAGGCTAAAACTCAATGGTTATTTTTTGTAATTGGGCAGAAAAAAAAAAACAGAAAAAGGCAACAACAGGTACACCTCATGAAGCGTATCACGCCAATACAAAAAATATGCAACTGACCAAATAAATATGTGAAAAGCACCAGTTATGCTAGCCATTCATTAATATGCACAAACAAGTTTAAAAAAGAAATAAGAAACACTCACCAAATGAAGGTACTTCAGATAGACCCCAGTTAAATTTCGCCGTCTCCATTCCGGAAGATCAAATAAGTTCATCCCAAAAGCCCACGTGCATGAGGTGGCATCGTATTTATCAGCTATTAAGGGGTCTGTGAAATTGACAAACACGTCCATGCGGCGAAAAGAAGGTTCTCCTTCCCTACAAGTCTGCACAGCACCATTTACTCTGCCCCTCATGCTAATGCTCCACAGCCTCGTTAAATCCTTTCTAACCACCACATCATGATCGAGAAGAACGATTTTATTCAGATTTGGGAAAACATCCGGCAAATAAAATCGGAGGTGGTTCAACCCAGAAGTATATCGAGGATCAATAGAACCTTCCCTCTGTAGAGTCACGTTGTATTTGGTGGTTAGCCATTGAAAACCGTCCGTGCTTTCCACGTGAACAGTAGCTTTGCTGGGAGCGTTTAGTAAGAACCACATCGACATTGCCGGAAGGTTAAGGGAGTCAGTTACCACGTGAAATACCAACTTTTCTGGCTCCTGTCAAGTAAAACATTTGAACTGTAATGCTAGTGTTTGACTAATATCGAGAAGCATCTGGTCATTTTCAAGCATAACCCAGGTGCTATGACTGATAGAAAAAATATATAACAGGGATAATTCGAACTTAACACTGCAGTTCGGAGTAATTACCAAATATAAGGCAAAAAATTCACAAAGTATCAAAATTTGAGATTTGGTTCAGTGTTAAAATATAAAGCTTAGTAGTAACTATTCCTATATATAAATACAATATATATAAGAAAAACATCCTTGGAAAGAAGGGAAAAACAGCCACTTACCCTGGCATTTGAGACGGTTGAGTTCACAACAACTGAACAAGCCAATATGTTGTCAGAGAAAACAGCAAAATGATAGAGATGAGGATTTTGTAGTTTATTTTTGTGACGGAACTCCCTCTCCTTAGAGTCCAGGGAAAAATACTCCGCAGTCAATCTCATAGAGAGGCAGTGCAGGCCTTTCGGGATGGTTCTCCCACTCAGCCCTCTAAGAAAAGTTTCTTGATTCCTCTGTGACCTAACCTGCTCCTCGGCATTATGAGTCATGGCTCGAAGCTTCTTAATCATTGCAGCACAATCAGGGTAAATACGACTTGCTTTTAACAATGTAGCTTCCATTGCTTTCATCTTCTGTACAGAACTGAAAAACAGGAGTTTAATATATATAATTTAACGTCGCTAGATTTTCATGAACTTGAGTTTTTTATTGCACTGTTATACTGGAGTCGTCTATGTTTCAGTAAGGGTACGCGACGCTCTCTTAAATGTATGCATGTGACAAGCATGAAGTCATAGGTTTATATTGCTTTGAGAGACTAAAAAAGAAGTATCAATGTACAGTCAGAGATTCAGACTGACTGAGCATGACTACCAACAGTTACAAATCATACCTGGAAAATTAAGGGGTTGTTATCTCTGGTACCAAATGAGAATGTTGACCAATAATTAGGTAAGCCTTTGATAGTTTTAATTTACTAATTACCATTTTCCAAGATTAAACAAGGTTAAACTTATAATAAGTAATCTAAAATACTGAGTAGATATATTCTCATAAGATTATTAGGGATGGCAATACTACCACTTACGAGGTTTAGTGGGCTGGCTAATGAATCCTACTAAGAGTCGTCACCACCAATAATAAACATCTGGTTAGGTAACAATTTTAGTATGATAAACCTAATCAGAGTAAGTTGGAAGTGGGAGCTCAGTCACCAAGTTACACATCAGAATCTAAATGATGATTCTTATTAGCCTTCAATTCCCACAATCTCACAAAATAGTATTGTGATAATCAGAGTTCATATAAACATAAAGTGCAATGAACAAGAAGATTAGAATGAGAATGTGGTACCTCCTAGATAAATGAGAATTTTTGGAGGATTGACTCATGGCTCGTTCAACCTCTTTCATTCGTAGTTTTAACTCTTTCACAATATGAGAACTGCTATTTGATGGTCTGAAATTTAAGTAAGCTTTGGCCCTGATCACTTGGTCTTTCATCTCTTTCACCTTTTCTTCCAAAGCTCCCGACCTACTCCGTACAACCCGATTAAGCTGTGTCTTGTCTTTGTGAGACTCTTCCTTTGGTGAACAAAATGAATAAATTAGTGGGAGAGAAGCAAGCAAAAGAAAATAGAAGGAAAAAAGAGAGAAATTTCAGAAAGCATTTAACTTGAAGAAAGTCTGCACAATCCCCAGGAAAAAAAGGGTATATAAAGCGAGAAGCATTGAGTTAAGTATGCAAAATATGAAAATGTGGCAACAGGAAGACCAGCTTTGATATCATCCTCAAAAGTTGGATCTGTGGAAATAACAAACAAGTAAATACATATTCACAATTTATTGGCAATTAACAATACATCCTTGAGAAAATATTAGATGTCATAGATCTTGTACAAGAGAATCAGAAAATGATGGAAAAATTACGACATAAACAGAACCGTGAATACTTCATACCAGGGTAATATAAGTACAATTATTAGAGAAGGTTCTCTAGCATCTCAGAAACACAAATTTCTTATCCAGGGTAGAAAATTTAACAGACTCATCATCCAAATAAACTTCTATTAGCATGCTTCAGAAATTGGTTCACCACATAGTCATCTCTCATCTCAGTCTCTAACAAGCAAAATTTGTCGGAATATGAGTCGGTCCAAAACTAGTTCAGCATACAGTTTCACGGCACAATTACAGATGATTTAATTGTTACCAAGCATAGGTATACCACTCAAATAAAGTTTGTAAAGTTGTCACGTTATAGTCTTCTTGCACTTGATATAATATATTATATTAACAATTTAACATAATATCTGACTTTAACTTTTTCAAAAGTAAACAATAAAAATATACAGATCAACTTCAATGACTGTATTATATGTAAGCCCAATAATTCTAACAATGACAAAAAAACACAAAGAAAACATACACATATTAAGCAATGAGAATAACATACCCTTGCCCCAGATACGGCCAACTCTTCTTGCTGTCTTTTCTGGCCACTTTCACTAGTATCATGTCTAGTTGCTGAACTTGAAACCAGATCAGACAAACAGTACATATCACTGCACTTTAAATCAGCAACAAAAAGAACTGAAGAAAAACACATACAAATACTAATTAGTACCAACCAATATTTTCCAACAAGTCAGCATCATTTGCAGCATTCCTAACTTCACCAGAAGTTGTATCCTCACTATAACTAGGATTAACTGGAGAATTATGGGTTTCTTCTTTGTACACCACCAGAGGGGGTTCTTTCAAACCTTCCCCTTCCTGTTTTATAAAAATTGAAAAAAAAAAAAAATAGCAGATAATCCTGGAGAATAATTTCAAAACGGCATAATCAATATGTGACATGCATTTACATATCCAATTACCTGTTGTATTGCATTTAGTATTTGCGCATCCGTTCTGTGTTTCTGTACAACAGGAATCAAAATATAGTTACTAAGTAATAAATGTGAACTAAGCAAAAATTATGAGAAGGAAAGATGAATCGGATGCATTCCAGATATCAATTCCAGATATCAGAATACCAATGTTTGCACTTTGCACGACATATTTGAATACAAAACTGATATGAACTCTAAAAGCACAAAACACAGCACAATCAACACCATGTTCACGTAAAACACACAATGCTGGAGTTTAATAAGACAAATTCATCTTCAGGAAGTCTACTGCCCGAAACATACGATGCAGATAACATTGCAGCAGCATTATTAAGACTCATCATCGAATCATTCAAGCCGTATAACACTATCATAAGTACTTAAAGAAGATAGAATCATACTATGATCGATAAATCTTCAACGAAGTCTTNTACACGAATCAAATTAAACTGAAAAAGAAAAATGAATCAAAAATCATAGATAACTGCAGGTGACGGAGGGAACAGCAAATGTACTTACCATCGGATTTAATATGTTTGAGCCTGTACGACAGTAAAAAAACAGGAACAAAAATAACACAGAGCATACAGAGGATCAAAATCCTCGAGCATTTGCGAAATGTTCTCATCAATATTCTCCACCAAATCGATTCAATCGGCGATCCTCCGCATCGGAAAGCCCAAAAATGAAAAACGAAATGCCGATTTCTGAAATATCAAAGTCTGAAAAAATCACGTGACGACGGGGAGAGAGAGACTAGGGTTTTTCCCTGTCCGGGGAACGATGATAAGATCTCGGGGAACTCACCGCCGTGTGCTGGGAGTAATTTCAATTTTGCCGACCAAAAACAAATCAAATGGAAAATGGAAATCTCGGTGATCGGAGATGGCGGGGGAGACCGGGAGAGGTGCGATTTACATACAATAAACGTGACACTTCCATTAAAATTGGTAATTCGTTTTCTAATAAATAATTTTAAATTTTAAAATGGTGGGAACTAAAATATAAATATAGAGTTCTCGAAATTAATTATCAATTAATTGTAGTTATAATATCTGCTTGATTAAAATTAGTAAATTATTTCCTAATAAATAATTTAAAAATGATGGGAACTAAAAGCATAAATATAGACTTTTTGAATTTAATTATTAATTTATTGTAATGATAATTTTTAATCTATATATATAATTACTAGCTAATCTCATTTAATAAAACCTTTAATAAAAACATTTTCACTTTCCCTTCAAAAGAAGCTATTTTTTTTAATTAATTACTCACTAATCCCGTATTTAAGAAAGTTTCTTTTAGTTAAACCTAATTAATTAATGGCTAAATTAAAAAGGTTTCTTTTAGTTAATCCCACAATTATGTTTCTTATTCTAATTTATATATATAAACGAGACAGTCATTATTGTTGTGCAAAAACTATATATTATTATTTTTTATTCCACTGTGAATTGAATAAGAAATTAAAGTTATAAAAAATATTAATAAATGTATTAAATACAACATTATAATACAGATCATGTTACATTACAATATAAAAAATAAAATTATTTTTTTTGTAATTTAATTTCCAGCCATACTCCATCAAATATATAGCTGCAAAATGATAAGAAAGATTAGTTTCACAATTACAATTTAAAATTTAGCTCCCCCAAATGGTAAAACCTTATAAATTAGTAGTATAGATATATTTAAATGACATATAATTTATAAACTTGGACTATACGCATAATAAGATGAATTAAAAAAAATAATGAATTAAATAAATAAATTGTTATTATAACACAATCTATATAATTATTATAGCAAAGTCTATATTGTCAATATTATCATTTAAAAAGTTCATTGAAAAAACATATGTATAAAAAAAATCCATATGATCATAATTAATTAATAGTGCAAAATTAACTATCTTTGACTTTTCATTTGGTGGTAATAATAAAATATTTTATACTACTACTATTCAATAAAATGCATGATTTCTGCAAATTTGATTATCGCAATCAACATTCTGTTTTATAAATTAAAAAGTGTGTTGAAAAAATTGTCTCATATTTTTCATTAAAAAAAACTGTTGGCCGTGAAAAAAATATTATTTCACAATTATAAATATATATATGATTAATTTTCATCAAACAATTCCTCTTTAAGAATAAAGTGGCGGGACAAATTTCTGCATGATTATAGCATCAAAGCATATCCAAAACATCAATATTTTAATGCATTAAAAATCATACTTTCAGCAACAGAAAAGTCATATTAAACGGAAATTCGCAAAGTCGAATAATGAGGATTGACAAGGCATTGTATGTAATGGTAGATTGTTGCATAATATAGAAATATCAACCATAATTAATAATCAACAAAAAAAAAGTCAAATCTATATGAAAAAATCAAAATTAAAAACACAGCAAATTATGTGGAACATTATTGGACACTATACAATATAGAAAGAAAAATAATTTGATTTCTCTATCATTATCAACACGTTCAACTTTTACCAAGACATCTGACTTTATATTAAAATCGATTTTTTGTGTAAAAGTTTTAAAAATAAAAAATCCTACAGATTCTTTTAAACATTAAACAAGAAATTCCTAATATGCGATAAATATATCTAAACAGATTTGTTATAAACTTACCTAATATTTCCAAATTTTGAACAAAATACTAAAAACTTTGAAAAACTTCGGCAAAAGACTTTGAACAACTTCAAAAAGGCGATTTTGAACAAGTGTTAGCAAAGCTTCACTTACTGATATGATGAGAAAGACGATAAAGAATTGAACTATTTAGTGTTCAAAATCTGAACAAAATACATAAAAGTTACATATGTATGTCATAAATAGATATGAACATATATGTTATAAACTTACCTATATATTTGTTAGTAGAGCTGAACAGATCTGTTAGAAACTTACCTATTTTTTCAAATCCTGAACAAAATACATAAAAGTTTGAAAAAGTTCGACCAATGTCATGTTCTCTTCGAAAAATGATTTCGAAAAACATCTAAATAATTTCAAATTATGTATAAAATATGATATATCTTTGAAGCTTATTCATAAAGAATTTCAAAAAACGACACAGATCATTGAAAATAATAAAAAATAAAAACTACGTTTAACAAAAAATATTTCAACTCTTCATAAATTTGTAATATTTTCGCCCGATTTTGACTGACCTGTTAAGATTTAGAATCGGGACGAATATTTATTTTTTGATCACTACTATTGGCCACAAAAACAACATTTCTGGGATGTTTATTTTTTAAGCCTTTACCGGGAGAAAATCTCCGGTAAAATAGTTGTTTTGTATTGAATCTCGGCGAGTTTGTCGTAAGATCGGGTTAAGGATTAGGGTTTCAGACAGAGTGAATAACGAGAGAAGCGCCGACATCAAACAAAAAAAATGGCTTACATCACTCTCAAGGAGTTTATCTCTATTTATAGTCATGTTATCATTGACTAGTTTTATATTTGATTTTGGCTACCCTAAAAAATTAATTGGACTAATTTGGGCTTTTTTATTATTCAATCAATATATTTCTTTATGGCCCAAAAATTGCCATTTTGTTCAAATGTCTTAAATATTTAGCACATATCATTATTTATCAACTAAATACAATTATTTATTTTATAATATTTTGCTGGTATTTTTCTAGTATTTTTTTTTTTAAATTTCCTATGTGATCTATAGTACAAAATACAATAATTATTTAAACAAATAAAACCATTATATGTCTTAACTTGAAGATAGTGATTTGTAGTGATGGAAATTCTGTTGATAGAAAAACCACAAACGTTGTATATAAAGTATTGTTTAACAATATTTAGTTATTCTTTCTTAGAACATTTTTTCAATGATTATATTATGATTTTTATTATTGTTTATATCTTTTTATTATGTTTTGTTCTATTATATTGCTGTCCGTGCAAATGCACGGGTTAAAAACTAGTGCTTCATAACTACATAGTTCCAATTTAATTATCTATTCATCAATGACAATTTCTATACTTAATCCTAGTGTATATGTATCTAATTTAAATTTCTCATGATGTTACCATGCTTATTTTCATTTGTCAATTTATTATATTTTGTATTATTATATATAAATTTTAATTGTGATCAATATCTATAACATATATTGCACTTTATAGAATATAATTATATAATTCCAGTTGCAAAAGTCAATGTTACATTTTGTTTAGTTTTTGCCCATAAAAGTATTTGATTTATATTAGACATCTCAAATCCAATAATTATTATAATTTAAATACAAAAGTCAAGACTACATTCTTTTTACCCATACATATTATGGTTTACATTAGAATTTAGACATGTCAAAAAAACAATAATTATAGTTCACATTACAAGAGTCAAATTTACATTCTTATTACCCATGAATATTATGATTTACATTAGACATGTCAACACCAGTTGGCTACCAAGCCGACCGATCACAATAACTTTCATTTTGGTAGGTGAAAAGGGCCTAAGAAAGTGTTGGGTTTAGGCCCATTTTGACCACTGGAAATGTCTTATTGTTTGCACAATCACATATCCACTAAATATATATATTTTTGTTTGCACAACACTTAGTAAGGAAAAATAACCACTATGCATCACTCAAGCATATAGTAAAAATAGCACATAATACACAATATTCCCAACACTTGTGTAAACAGTACAAGACCATTTGTCCAGTCGCAAATACAACAAACTGAGTACATTAGCATATAGTAAAACGAGCACAAATACCAAGCATGAAACCCTTAAGACAAAACACTTCAAATTTCGCATTCGGGAGGAATGAGCATACATGACACTAATCCAAAATGTAGAATAGAAAATGTGAATGTAAGATTCACTTGCTGGACATGTCTCTGAGTAATGCAGATCCAATCGACTCAAAGTTCGATAAATCCCCATCAAATTCATGCCTCATCCCACTCATCATTTTTGTATGATACCAAAGTGTCAACCTTGTGAATCTGCAAACACAAAACTTCGTCACATTAAATTACCGAACAAGGTCAATAAGATTTGCCTTTCAAGCAAAAATCCAGCAGCAGATTATTCACTTAAGTCGCTAATTATCACCTTTGTATCAAAAGAATGCAACTTCACCATCTGTGGATTAGCAATCAGCTTAGGATCACTCTCGATCCAAGTAAGCGGGACATCACAATCTTTGTCTGTGTATGCTAAGACGTCAAATACACCTAACAGTAAAAACCAGAAAATCATATAGTTCATATCCNAAAAAAAAAAAAAAAAAAGAACCCAAGAAGGTACTCGTTTAATTCTTACAGCCAAATGTAATTAACATGATTATTCTTACAGGGCTCATCAAGACACGGCAAATACGTGATACTCGAAGCTATCTGCCGCATGATGGCCTGAATTTCCCTCATGATTTCCTTGTCGCTCTTCTCCCTTGAAACTCTGGGTCAAAATTCCAATTTCACGAGCCTGTAACTTATCAAAGTTCCACATAGAGAAATTTAATTGAAACTTGCATGTGAAATTAATTTATACCCTTTCTCGACGACCTCACTATCCGTCTCGATACTAAAATTCCATCTCTCTAAAACCTCACCACTGCCCTTGCTCATAATAACTAGAACTACCCTTTGCAACTTCCCAGCTTCAAGCCATTCTTCTCAAAAAAATTGTGCAGCAAACAATGAGTTCATCAGATGCGATATTTCTTCAAGAGTGGATATTGTAACTATCCCTACTGTATATGTGAAGAAGTGAAAATACCAGTAAGCTGAGAAGTCAATTTCGAAATGAAGGATTTGACGCCTTCATCTTGAGTAAGCAACATTGGCAGGCCATATTTCTTCACCTTCGCAAAACTTTCTTCGGGATACACTGCTCGATTGTACAAAATACTGAAAATTTCGACTAAAATCAAAATCCCATATCTAAAGCCCATACAAATTGCACGATGAATGAAAATTAACAGAAATGATAAATATATTCTTACCTATTTGCAGCATACCCTGAAAACCAGAAGAACCCATGTCAATCAACATTAATTAACAGAAGACCAGAAAAAACAAATGAAATCTACTAATAAAAAGGAAAAAGGAAAATCGAACAGCAAAAAGCTCGGGAAAGAGAAAGGGGCAAACCGAAGAACTCGCTGACAATGGCGGCAGATCCCCGGAGTGTGATTATATCTTTAGTCGCAGTTCTTGAAGCCATTTGACGAATCGATTCTCACTGTGACTTGGAAATTTAACTTGATCGGGTATAACCTAACACGAACAGAACAAAACAAAACAAAACAAAGGACTAATTTCACTGTCAAACCCATGAATACACTCCATTTAAGGCCTATAAACCCTTGAGTAGAACAGCAACAACCCCAAAAGGCTAAAATTAAAATAAAAATCCTAAATGCATTTCTAGATTGAAGTGGGCGACAGAAACCCTAAAATCCTGAAAATGGGGGGAAGGGCGAAAACAAAGTCCGGATAAAACGGGAACATTGCGAAAGACAACATTCGCAGGAAAATCGACGACAGATAAAAACAAACCGACAATTGAAGGAATAAAGTATGAACATTACCACTTCCGAAGCGATTTTCTGAATCTTTCTCAGACAGTTGGGGCTTTCTGACACTGCGCGTTTGGTGAAATGAAAGGAAGTCGAAACTCGAATTCAAATGTTTCGGGGAAAAGTGAAAATTCAAAAAAGAAATATTATC